>APFE030398183.1:39370-115855 GCA_000404065.3 Pinus taeda | reverse complement strand
TCATTTTTTTGATGTATTTTGAGCTTTTGGAGGCTCAAATCTCAAAATTAAACTTCTCCCGAGTATTGGTAATTTTTCTCTTGGCATGCCCTTTCCAAAAATGCCAAGTTTGCAAAATTCCGAGCAGTCCTTCAAAATGTCCGCGCGCGCGACGCGGACGCGACACGGGAAAAACCTGTAATTTTACCAAAAATTGGCAAAATGCCCCAAAATTTTCAAAATTTTCATATTTTGATGCTAGATCAATGCTGATCAGTACCATGACGAATAAGCATGGACTCCCGATCAACACGCAATAGGTCACCAGGCCTCCTACGTTCAAAGTGCGATCACTGCGGATCCTCCATAGTTCATCAAGTTCTTTTTCATCCTCCAGCTGCTTGTTACGCTGCTCCAGATATGTGTTTACCCATCTTGCCATGTACAATTTTCTTTGCAGTGACTGAATCTCGGTGCTCTGCTCTTGGATAATCTCCTTGAGCCCTGGGGTAGGAGAATCATCGTCAAGATCAATAACTGGAGCACCGGACACTCTCTCCTCAACCATGGGCTGTTTGCCCCTCTCTGCTAGCTGTGCTGCTGAAAGAAACGAGGCCCCTTCCACCTGGTGTGGAGATAACACTCGCTGCTCTGAAGATGACGACGAGACCCCTTCCACCTGGTGTGGAGAAAGTACTCGTCTAGCTGCTGCAAATAAGGTCCTATGACCTCTCTGATATGTGACCTGAGGAGAAGAAGCCATGTGTCTAGGAATGCTGGTCTCAGGCTGCTGTGATGGCCCTCCCTCCTCGTGAACTGGTTCCGGCCCTGGGTGTGACTGTGTGAAAAAGTGTCAGGAGATGAAATCCGCCCAAGGAATGCCCTGCTGGCTCAGCTGATGGGAAACTAGGGTTTGGTAGGATTTAGAGGTAGGGTTTGTATGGTTAATTTGAAAATGAGATCAATAAATATGACATATTAACATATGTGAATATCAATGGGAAAATGAAAGGAGGGATATAAGGAAAAATTGCCTTGAGAAACAAACAAACTGTCAAAACATAAGCTTGCAAAACACCCATCATTCCTCCATCGATTTCTTGCATGAAATTATGATCATAATCCTCCTTTGCAATCATCACACCACCACAAAGCACATGGAGGAGACATACCTTGACAAATTTAGGTGAGCTTGGAAGAGAGTTTTCTGATTGGATGAGTTTTTTGTGTAAATTGCCCAGAAATCCGCGCACCACCCAGATGTCCGCACACGTGTAATTTCCTTTAGAAAAATTGCCCTCTCAGAGCCGCGCACTGCCCAGAAATCCGCGCACTTGCAAGAGGATTTTGGAGGCCTTCCTGGTGTTATAATTAGGTGCAGGATAGCTCGTTGGAAAGGTATTTGAGTCTAATTTCCAACCCAACCAGAATTTTTCAATTTGGAGTTGTTTGACCTGTCAAAAATCAAATATCCCAAGACTGGTCAAAAAGTGCCTAATGAGGCTGCCTCAAGGAAGAGTGTTGTTGCAGTCAACTTTTGAATGCCTTCCTCAACCCCAAATTGAGCTCATGATAGCTCATTGGAAAGCTATTTGTGTCTAGTTATCATTTTACCCATAAATAAAGTCATTTGGCCAACCAAGCTAGGAGAAAACTTGATTTTCCCATGGTCACTTCAGAGGTGCCTTTGATTCTCCTGAGGCAACGGTATTCTTGACATTTCTCTCAAACCATGACACCTGTGAAAAAGGTGAAAGAGGTTTTTCTTCTTTGGCATGTTGTGGACAAAAAACTCTCTCAGTTTTCCAAAATTCATCGCTGACTGCTCTGAAACATCATTTGAGTGAAACTTGCCCCGATGTGTGAAACAAGGAATTTGGTCGAAATGAAGCGAAATGAAGGGGATAGGGGGCTTCTAAATTTTTGGGGAAATTTTTGGGAGTGGAGAGGGATGTTAGGCAATAGGGGAAATTGGAATCTCAGAGATTGAGAGAGGGGAAGGGGTCCAAAAGGGCAAATCACAGGCCAAACGAAAATTGCCAGGTTGTAGCTAGAAACTAGGGTTTGTGCAAAAATGAGGATTTTGGGGGATTTGAGGGATGGGAAGTGTTTGATAAGGTACATGAAGGATAGGAGAAGGTGTATGAACATCAGGAAACAAGTTTTGCCATTGATTTGACCGTCCAAGAGAAATTGGCTTCAAAACCCTAGGAGAGGGAAATGACCTTGCCAAGGCACAACTGAAGCATGAACAAGACGTAAAAAGACTCATTAGACACTGACATGATAATGAAAACCCTATGAATGATGATAGACTCAGATAAATGATGACATAGACCGCCATTTGGACAACTTTAGAAGGAGTGAAAGCAAACCCTAGACCTTATGCCTAGTGACCAAATTTTGCTTGAAGACTCACTGAAATGACAAAATTTGACCTTGACACTTCAAAATAACTTTGTAAGAGCATATTTGATCACTGATGGAGGGCATTCAAGACCGACACTAACAGCTTCAACACATGCAACTCCTTCTATGTTTCGTTCTCTGTCTTCGCACAATCCTCATGTCGCGTCATCACCTCATAGCCTGAGTCTCCAAACTTACTTTCATCACAAGTGGATTTGATCAAGATTACAACTTTGTTCTGCCTTTGTGTTGTAAAAAACCTTCCTCTTGCATTCACCACATGCGAGGGTGCTGCCTTCTGCTACTCGCTGTGATGCTGCTACCATCTTATATTGATGTCCATATCTATGAACAACTTGATTTATTCATAGATAGGCAAGCTCATAGGCACTTGCTTGGCTGCAACCCACGTTGTGCTCTCAACGATGTCCTTTGACTCTGCTCTCCTAAAGGCCATTGTACTTGTGCTACTGAGAGGCAGATGAACACCTACGATTCCTGGAGACATGGAAACACTCATGGAAAGAAATATGTCAGTCGAAAACCAAAATGAACTTGAGAACTGACTTGCAACATACCTGTGTGATTGATCATGAAGGTTGCACAATTTTCGCCGGGAGGTCGGGAGACTGACTTCCAAAACTACGCAAGGCATAGTTTGGGCTATCAGGAGGCTGACTAAATGCTGGAACTGCACAATGCACAGTCCAACCTAGCTTGATGAGGACTGAAACTGCGCAATTTCAGTTAGCAGTGACATGCAACTAGCAAATTGCATTGCGCAGTTTCTGGGGCCAACGGGACACTGCCTCCAAGTATTACGCAATGAAAGGCTGGAGGTCAGTGCCTGGATAGACTTACATAATTTCTGGAGGGAAGGCAGAGCCTTTGCTTCCGGAAATGCACAATTCTAGTTGGGCAAGGCACGGTCCGGGCCAAGGCAGCCTAGCCCTGCCAACGGGCGACTGAAAACATGAGAAGTTTGAATGCATGGTGAGATGAGTGCAAATGAGAGTAAATGATCATGCATTTGTGTGAAGTGAGTCGCAGCAAAGATGACCATCCATGCAAAACAATGTCATGCATGCAACAACAGTGAGATGCAAGCAAAAAATGAAACGATGCTAGTACAAGCTAGTATGTATCAAAATGACAAAAAGTGCTCACTGAAATCAGGCAAATAACATTCATACAAAGAAAAACATAAAAAGTGCTAGAAACGCAACAGGTGACATGAAATTCGGGCTTACCCCAAGACAACTAAGCTGAATGTGTCGACGACTCCTAATGCAATGTGCGATGCCAGAGCTGTAAGGTCGATGTGAGGAATGAGATTTGCAGTGTCTAGTTGACGAGTTTTGATAAGATCGAGGTTGTGACGTGTATGCCACAAATTTAGGAAAAGCGACACTTGGCAGGAGGCTTCAGAGATGATCCTTGCATGTAACCTTCAGCTACTAAAAATAGATCCTTAAATCAAGGGGTGCCTTTGCATGTTGCCTTGGGAGGAGAAGTCCATGCATGAAAATCTGTTTGGCTCGGTCCCAGAGGGAACCAGTCAACCTGAAGGCACATGCATCGGTCTGCGAACCTGGGATGAAAATCTGTGTAGTTTCTGGCTTGAGCAGAGATGGCTGTCCGAGAGGGATTGCACAATTTATGGGAGGAACAAGTGACTGTCTCCCAAGATTGTGCAATTTTTGGGCTGAGAAGTTGTCCTGGGTGGATTTGTGCAATTTCTGTTAGCTGTTGGGCTAGCCGTCCTAGAGGGATTGTACAATTTCTAGGCTGAGGAGCTGACTACTGCCTAGAATTGCGCAATTTCTGTGCTGAGCTGTCCTGTTAGGCCAGATTGTGCAATTTTTCCATTGAAGGTTGACAGGCAGGATTGCGTAATTTGGGAGCCAAGCAGGCTGTTAGTTAGGATTGCACAATTTCTGGAGGGAAGGTTGGTTCCCCTCCAGAATTGTGCAATTTCTTGAGGGAGCTGCTCAGCCTGCAGTTGGACCAAGTCCAGAGAAACAACTTGTGAGGGGGATGCAACAAGCTATCATGCACAGGTTAGAAATCTACTGGAAAACCACTGAAGCTCATGTACTTTACAAGACAAGACAAGCTGCTGTGAAAGGTTGGTAGGGAGGCTCCAAAATGACACTAAGGCAAAATTTTGGAGGGTGTTTGTAGCTGCTACAACAGGTTAATACTTTCCTAGTTTACTCTGTCACCTTCCTTAGTAGGCAAGGTTCAATAAGTTCAACCTCGCGTGGTAGCATGTAGAGGGGTAGGGCAGTGAGAGGCCCTTTCTTATCAACCCATGCTCCCAATATGATTGTATTAACACCCCATTATGATTGCATTAACACACCTAAATTCATTATTTTGAATACTATTCTAACCTTCTTTTATGGTACTTGAAATGATCAAAGTTGGTATGAATAACATAAAAATACAAAGGTGAAGATTTAAAGGTATCTAATTGATTTTATAGATCAATACAATATAAAATAATAATAATGAGATTACCTAGTTGATGGTATATAATAATATTTCAAATTTAATAATAATTTTATATAAAATTAGTATATATTCATTTTAATCATGGATTGTATTTGAATTGTGTAGAATACAAATTATAAGCTTGTAATTTAACAAATCTTTTATTGAATTTTAGGAAAATTCGCCGAAAAATATATATCTTAAACTGAGGCCAAAATGTAAAATAACAAGACTATCTAAAGTGTTTTAACCATAATTTTTTTTTAATATTTTTATACCATATATCTGTAGTCTTTTTTAACCACAACATGAAAATATTTTATTTAACATGGACAATGAAATATTTTATTTTATGATCACATCTAACTTTTTATTATTAATATTTTTTTAAATAAACACATATTTATATCTAACATAGGCAATGAAATATTTTATTTATGATTAACATTGATTTTTTATTATTCTTAACATGTTTTTTAAATATCACATTTTTAAATTAAATGAATTACACATCTCTTATTATTTTTATTAAGATGTAATTGAATTTAGTATGAGTTACTTTTTCTCATTGGACATTAAACTATCTTATTATGGTCACTTTCTCTCTTTTATATATATATATATATATATATATATATATGTAACTTTTTGATACTCAAATAGTTTATTCTAGATATTGATCCATATTGGAGCTTGATAAATCCATTGTTTATATATATATTATATATATATATGGTTGTATGAATGGTCAAATGTCAATATTTGAAATAGGTAAATAAAGGAGATTTCAACCTAAAACTTTCTCACACAAAATTTTATTTTCACAACCATCACTAAATGAATTACCCAAAAAACTTAATAAATTAAACTAATTAAATTCAATTCAACAATCATTTTATAAAATAAAATAAAAATTAATATTCAATTCAACAATCATTTTATATAAAAATTAAATAATTAATATTCCAATTCAAACAACCATTTTTTATAAAAACAATAAATAATTAATATTCCAATTCAATGATCTTTTTATATAATTTAAATGGTTAAAACTATATAAAAATAATTTAATTTATTTTTTAAATAAAAACATGTCATAAAAAAAACAGGATAAAGGAAAGAGAAATAAAGGCAAGAGAAGTGAGAAGCATGAATGTAATTGAATGATAACAGATTGTTTGGACTCAGTCTCATGAATTACATGATAGTAAGTCAATGATGATCTTGATCGGGATTATGATAGAGAATATATAGGAAGAGTTGATGAGGCTCATCAATAGGTATATCATAAGGGTCATAATGCCATCTTCCAACTTTAAAATCATCTCCTTCTCACTTTTATTTACAAATTTTGTTATATTATGCTTTGTGTGAGGAGTAAACAATGTGTTGCTATGCCATGTGGCCTAGAAATTTTGAGATAATTTGAATGTAGGAGCTTGGAGTAGAGAATAAGGAGAGGTTCGAGGATATTTTCCATCTCCTTAACTCCTTAAATTAGTCAAAGGTCACCACTTTATCTCTCATCAACTTGAGGTCATTAGCAGCCAAGCCAATGCAATTGAAGGAAGATCTAGATCCACCTTTCTTGAGTTTGGGAGACATACATATCTATTTTCTAGGGAGTTGTTGGTAGCTACCCTTTTTGTATAAATAAACATGCCAATGAACTCATTAGGATTTGAATTTTGGTTGTATTTAAGATGCTATTGAGCTCAAGCACTTGTGACTGCTATTTTATTATTATTATGTGATGTAATTGACATTTCTGCAATGATAATGAAAAGTTTCTTGTTGATCCCTCACTGAGTTAGTCCAGAGGGATGAAGCTCTTGGGTTTGGGCCGAACCCCAGTAGATTAGGGCCCTTTTATGTATTGATATTTCCTTCAACTTAGAATGTTTGGTTAATGGCTGCATCTTTGTAGAATATAGTTCCTTAAAAGGTCTGTGACTGTGACCTCTATCTCATCTCTCTCATGGGAGCATGATTAGAGGAATCCACCATCACAACCCTAAAAAATTATGTGATTTCTTTGAAAAGTCGACATTTATTTTTTATTTTTTTTATCTTGCTTTACATATGATTGTTGTAGCTTAGAATTTAAGTCATTCCATAGATCAGAGTTCTTAGCATCCGTTAGATAGTTTCCAAATTCAACTCATCTTTTCCACCATTGATTGTAATATTTTGCAAATGAAAACAAGAACAGGTGCATGTGATGTTGCAGGACTATTGGACATACAGAAAAATGATATTTTCACCATCTCCATCCAGGAATTCTCCACTCCCTTTTGATGAATGCCAACTGATTTTCTTGATCTCTGTTTTTAGGTCACCATGAGCAACCTCCTAGGCCAAAACTACACTTCATGAAGTGTTGAGATTGGCTAGGGGTGTTGGTCACCTTCCACCCATCCACCACAAAATTCATCCATCTTTTTATCCCTTGATTCCATCATTCTTACCTTCCAAACCCTCTTGGCACCCTTCCTGTAGCATTACATGACTTCTTGTAGCAATATAGGAATCTTGTAGCAACTTTCCTGTAACACACCTGTAGTAGCCTATTTTCCCCTTGTTTTGACCTGTAATGCTAGTGTAGCTTAGTATAGGAGTAGGCTAACCCGCCAGCTTAAACTCAATGATCAGAGGTACCATCTAGGCCATTCCCTCCATTCCTTTTCCTTTACTTCAAGAGAAAATAACAATAGTTCCTTCACCAAATATTTAGAAATTAGGGCATTACTTGTTATGAAACCAGCTCACAAAAAGATAGAAAAGAAAGATCAACGCCTTAGAAATCAACCTCTTCGAGGGGGAAACCTCCTTTACATTACACAAATGAAAAATTCTTGGATGATACAAATGACAAGACCTCCTTTCTATATATAGGAGTCTAAGGGGTCATAATATAATCAGAGCCGACATAACAATAATAATGTAAGGGCACAACAATAACAACAATGGGCTTTTATGAGGCACAATAATAACAATATGGGGACTACATGGGCACACCAATATAATAAGGGGGTTGTACTAATAACAATAATGGGTTACACTAGTAGTATAGGGACCTAACATGCCCCTCTCCTTCAAAAAGTGTTGTCCTCAATGCTCGAGTAGTTCTTGATACTTATGTATAAAATTCTTGTCCTCTCATGTGGAACCTTCAGCGGGTAAGTTCTTCCACTTGATGAGATACTCTAAAATTGATTGTTTTCGTAGCTGTCAGGTTCTTGTTTCTGTGACTGCTCCAGGCTCCAATATGATTTTTCCTTCCTCATCAAGTTCTAGTAATATTGTTTGACCTGGGATCTTCTGCAACTTTTGAATGAGTGGACACACTTCTTCCTCCTTCTTCCATTCATCCCTTGCTTCATTTATCTAATCTGGTTGGATAATAGAAATAACACAAAACAATGCTTCCACATCCTCATCCTTTCTTGAGAGTGCATCTGCAAAACAATTTTCTTCCCTTTTTTGTATATGATCTCAAAGTCACAACCCAGCATATTTGTGACCCATTTTTTCTGTTCTTCTAAAGATAATCTTTGTTCTAAAAAGTATTTAAGACTATCATGATCCATTTTTACCTTGAAGTGTCTTCCCATTAGGTAAGGTCCCCATTTCTTAAGTGCATGTAGTATTACCAAAAGTTCCTTCTCATAAATAGCTTGCTTGAGATGTAGCCGTAAAAATACCCAATCGCCTACATCAAAACTTATTTCACTGCGATGTTGATATGCCTGTTGTTTCGTTCGATTTTGCACCAAAGTGGCGTTATCCTTTAAAAGTTGGAGAAATTTTTGTTGATGCTCGATGTGATCTTTCATTACTTGAATCTTTTTCTTCTTGATATATCCTTCTATCTTGAGATTTTGAGGAGTCGTAATTTATTGCAATGCATTACAAGATATGGTTAGATTTATTTCTTGATATTCAATGTGATCTTTCACTTCTTGAACATTTTTCTTCTTGATATGTCCTTCTATCTTGATAGTTTGAGGAGTGGTAATTCCAGCCAATGTATTACAAGATATGGTCAGATTCATTTCTTCTTTCTCGATGTGAACTTTCACTTCTTGAACCTTTTTCTTCTTGATATGTCCTTCTATCTTGTGAGTTTGAGGAGTAGTAATCCTTGCCAATGCTTTACAAGATATGGTTGGATTCATTTCTTGTTTCTTTGGGGTTGGTTCCTGGTGTATATCCTCTTCTTTTGATGTTTCTTGATCCTTTTCTTCCTCCTCTTCATAATCTATGTAAAATAATTTCTTCTCAGCACACTTATGACCTTTAGTGTATTTGCTATCGCAATTGTAACAAAGCCCTTTTTATCTTTTTTCTTCCAATTATTGTCGTGTAAACCTTGTAGGTTGTGGAAGGCTAGGAGAAAAAACACTTCCATAATTATAGTCATGAGTGGTGGTATTCCTTGTTTCTATAATTTCTCTTTCAATTTTTCTTGCCAACTTGAATGCCTTCTCCAATGAATCAGGTTCCTAAAGATGAACCTCATGTTGAATGCTATCCTTTAAAGTCCCTATGAAGACATCAATCCTTTGCTTCTCTGGAATACCATTTACCCTTATATTCAATTTTTGAAAGTCCTCAATGTGCCCTGCCATTGAATCCTTTTGTTTGAGATTTATCAATTGGATTAAGAAGGTGTTACTCTTTGTATCCTCATAATGTGTTATCATTTCTTCCGTCAAAATTGACCATGTGACAAGTGCTTTATGAGAACAAAGCCCTTTATACCATAAAAATTGATTTGGTTCTAAATATAAAGATGCAATATGTACCTTTTGTAAAAGTTGAACCTCATTTAGATCAAAATATTGCTCCATCTCTAGTATCCAATTTACCGGATCCTTGCCATTAAACTTCCTCAGATTGCCCTTTCTTGATTTTAGGATCTTGATCTTAAAACGACTATAACTCGTTAATTCAAGATCTCCAAATTTTGAAATTGTGTCCTGCAATAATCCTCTGAGTCCTCTTTCTAACCCCATAATTCTGATCAGAATTGATTCTCCAAGAAAGAGTTATGCACAATCTCCTAAGATGACTTGATTATATAATGTTTCCGTAGAGCGAACTTGTACGATGTTCCATGTGTCACTGTTTCCACCTTCCGATCTGAAAAATATACACAAAAAACTACAATCTGTCCTCTTTCTATAACTTCTTACAAAATTTAAATTTGTTTCTCAGAGAGAAAGTTATGATGATTTTCCCAAGGTTGCCTGTTTAGGATGTAATTCGGGAGTTTGCAAAAACCCTAACTTCCTTAGATGATATATCCAAAAATATAGCAATACAAGATCTAAAATTTAGACTCGACGTTCATTACGATTTCAACTCAAATGGGTTTTTATTTTAGCTTCTGAAACGTCATAGGAAAAAAGTTATAACGAAAATTCCACGATGGCCTGTTTGGAGCAGTGAAACCCTAGAATCCAAAGCTCTGATACCAAATGTTATGGAACCAGATCACAAAAAGATGGAAAAGAAAGATCAACGCCTTAGAAATCAGCCTCTTCGAGAGGAAAACCTCCTTTACATTACACAAATGAACAATTCTTGGATGATACAAATGACAAGACCTCCTTTCTATATATAGGAGTCAAGGGGTCATAATATAATCAGAGCCGACATAACAATAATAATGTAAGGGCACAATAATAACAATAGTGGGCTTCTATGGGGCATAATAATAGCAAAATGGGGACTACATGGGCACAACGATATAATAAGGGGGTTGTACTAATAACAATAAGGGGTTACACTAGTAGTATAGGGACGTAACATTACTTAATCTGCATGTGTGAAATAGATAAATGATGCATGAATTCTTGAGTTATGAGTTGGTAGAATAATATATGTTTTCAAGTGAATTTGATAGCTATATGGTTTATTGTAATCAATGTAGTTTCCTTTCTGTAGGTAGCATAATTCTTGTGTTCTTTCATGGATTGATTCAGTAGCATTTACAATTTGACAACATTTACAAGTTAGAGTTAAAAAGAATTTACCTTTTCTGCACTTTGACTAGCTTTTGAATCATGCTTTCAATAGTTAATCTCCCCTAGTTTAGTAGAAGAATGGTCTTGGAGACCTAATGATCAAATGAACTAGTTGAGGGTGGCAAGAGTAGAATTCCATCTACTGTGTGGATAACATTGTCAGCTCGAAGTTTGTACAAACCCTGGGTTGATAAATAGAGTTGAGGAGCCTCTGGCAGTTGTGGCACTCTTGGTTTAATAGCAAGGCTAGCCATGTTTTGGTGTCGTTGCTGCGGAGGTGTCTAGGTAGATGTTATTTCTGATTTTCTTTCTGTTTTGCATTCAGTTTAAAAAAATATCATATAAAAGAAAAAAAATTCTTTCATGCCTCGTAGGAGTAGAGACACTCTAGGAAAATTATTGCCAAACACCCCCACACCATCAAACAATCAACATTCACTCTTCTTCGATTATTGTCAACTTCCCTCTCTGACTACAGGGGAGTTAGAAGACCCTTAGGTGAACAATCTAAGATCTTTGAAGAAGAACCCATTCCACATACCCACACCATGGCTGAAAACATGAATGATGAGGTTTTCCCTATCAGAGAAACTAATGGAGATCCTAGACTAAAGAATATAATCCCTAATGCTCTTCCTCACTTCCAAGAGTTAACCTATGAGGACCCTGATACTTTTATGTTCGAGTTTGTTGTTGTATTTAGAACTCATGACTATACTTCTGATGACATAGAAGCTGAAGTTATTCCCCCCTTAAGGATGCAACCTTGCGCTGGTTTATGGGTATACTTGGGGATAACATCATTATCTGGGCTTAGATGCAACAAGCTTTTAACAACAAGTACATGGACTATTATAGGTCCAAAGAAACCAAAGAGGAAATCCTTAAAATGACTCTTGGACCCAATGAATCCCTAGTAGACTATGAGGAAAGATTCCAACTCATTTATAGGAGGGCCAAATGCACCCTTGATCTTGAATCAATCAAGTTAGTTCTTCTACGAGGAATCAAAGAGGACACGATGGAAACCCTCAACATGCTATCTGGGGGATATATCTATCAATTACCCTATGAAGACATCAAAATAGTGTTCAAAAACCATTCTAGGGCTGCTAGGAAGAAGGGTAGGGCTAGTTAAGCTTTGGTCAGTTCATCTCTCTCCACTTCATCCATCAAGAATGAAATTGGAAACATGTTAGAGGAATTTAAAATTCAATTGCTACATACCTTTTCTTTAAAAACGGATACCATAAAGATCAAGAGGAGACAAGAGGAAGTAGAGAGGGCCTTAGTTAATTTTTCCCCTAAATTCACTAGTAGGCACCCCAGAAATGAATGTCGATTAAATGTTATAGAGGTTTTCTCAGTCTGTGAGGAAAACCATGCCATAGATAAGTGTCCTTACTTGCCTGAATTGAAAGATGTATACTAAGGGGCAAAAGGCGGGGTTTAGAAATTGTTTAATTAATCAAAGGAGGCCTCAAGGACCTTGGCCATACTGTTGAGGGATTAAATCCCCTAGGGTTTTGGGTCAACACCCTAGCAGAGCAGAGGTTATCTATAGTAAAAAACAAGCATTCCACACAACCATGATACCTAAATAAGCAAACTACACAAAGAGAGGTGCATCTGGGGGTCCTTCATTCAGGTAGATCCATCCAGGGTCCAAACCCTCTTGGAGTTCCTCTCGATCCTTGAACCTGCAAAACAACCAATTCAAAGAAGCATAGCAATATATGGAGAAAGTATAATATAGAAATCAACTTCATAACTTGTTGAAAGATGGTTAGTTATACCTTGAAACAATTATTCATATGTAAACCATAACAATAACATCATATGCATAAAGAAGATTGATTTTGGGAACAAGACAAATGTTTCTTTATTGCAGATAACTAAAACAAAGCAAGGAATGATATCACCTGAATCTGCCTCTTGTTGGCTCCAAGTGGAACCGTCCTCCGGGTCCTTCCAATCCCAAGTCTTCAAAGGCTCCTTCCATGACTCACACAAGGATATCTCAACTAGTGAAATGACATCATAACTCAAGGAAACAAGGGTTTCCTGTAGTGGGGGAAGTGTTGGAAGCACAGGGATCTTCAGACTTGATCAGGGATAATCTTAGCAGAGTAATTCTCTCTTTTCTCTCCTCCCTTAGGCCTTCCCATTGAAGCCTTTTTATACTTCTCCCAAAGTATTTTTTTAGTTGGGAATTCGTTGGGAACAGTTGGGCCACATACACTAATAGGTAATCAACAGGTAAAACCTGCGATCTCCACCCAAAATTAAGGAGATTTGATTTTTTTAAGTGTTTTAAGACATATATGCAGGTTGGGTATACACCGACTCGCGTACACATGTGTTTAGCTTAGGGTAATGTCACATACGTGGAGTAAAATACTGTTTTTAAAGTATTTGGACCAATTCTGGAAGGAGGGATTGCCCTAGGCCATAAATGCAACATCACAAATATCAAGAGTGAGATTTGGAGCTATAACACATACTAGTAGGGCATGCAAGGTGCATCCTACCCTTATTACCATCCCAACCAAAATGCATCCTTTCCACCTTGGTACTCTTCCACTCATCTATCATGGTCCACACCTCCTTCTTGGCCTTATGTACATTAGTATCCTCCCGAACCTACCAATCAACCATTTCGACCATATACTTCTCCACATCCTCAGTGGAATAACCCATCACAAGGGTGGAGGCCTCAAATCAACCAAATTCCCTCTTTACTGCCTCCCTCTCCATCTCAAGCACAACTCAATCATATTTCTCCACCCAAGAAACCTCAGATTCCCACTCAATCCAATCCGAACCTGAATAATAAGAAGGAATAATAGATCTATAGTGGAGAGACATATTAGCCTTCCTATGACGTGGAAGACAATGCCTAGCCATTGTTGATGCTTACATAAGTTGCAGGGATGGGAACAAGACCATTAAGAATGGGCATTTGTCCAAACAATTGGTATTGTACCCTCCTTCTTAGCCATCCATTGAGCATGACTTACCCCTACAGTTGGAGGAGGAGAATGAATATGAAGTGTATCACACAACATCCCATTCAATCTATACCCTAAATGTTGTTATAGGAGGGGGGAAACCTGATGAATATGACCTTATTAACCAAATCCTCCATAACCAACCCTTAATACCTTGCCTCTTGATGAGCTTGTGAAGGAATTTGAGGGTAATCCTTCGACTAAGTTATGCCTCTTTGACCCAAGTCTTGCACATGTCAAAATTGTAGAATTTGGTCCATCAAGTACCTTGAAGATTAACCCCTCTCTTTTAGCCAACCAAGAAGAGAAGTTGTGCAAAATGCTAAGAGAGAACTTAGATGCTTTTGCTTGGAGCTATAAATACATGAAAGGGGTGCATCTTTCGATTGGTGCTCATCACATCTACATCAAGGAGGGATGCAAACCTGTGTGCCAACCTCAGAGGAGAATGAACCCATCCCTTAAATACATAGTAAAGGTAGAGTTGCAAAAGTTGCTAGATTCAAGGTTCATATACCCCATCTCAGATAGTGAGTGGGTGTCGCCTCTAGTTTTGGTCCCAAAGAAGAATGGGAAGTGGGGGATCTGTGTGGATTACAGAGAGCTAAACAAAGCCACCAAGAAATACCATTTCCATTTACCTTACATTGATCAAGTTTTAGATGTTCTTATAGGGAAGAAGTTCTTCTCTTTCCTGGATGGATTTAGTGGTTACAATCATATCCATATCAACCCTGAGGACCAAGAAAAAACTACATTCACCTATACTTGGGGTATCTTTTCTTATACAGTCCTTCTTTTCGGATTATATAATGCCCCTGCCACTTTTCAAAGGGCAGTTCTAAGCATATTTGCTGATCTAGTCCATGACTCTGTAGAGATATACATGGATGATTTCACCCCCTATGGGCATGGCTTCCTGTAGGCTCTCTCTAACCCGGGGAAAGTCCTAAATAAGGGCATTGAAATGAACCTCTTGCATAGTCCTGAGAATTGTGAATTCTTAATCAATGCAGGGGCTGTCCTTGGCCATTCAATATCTGAGGAGGGAATACAAGTGGACCCAAAAAAAATTGCCATCATAAAAAGGGTCCCTACTCCTCAAAAGAAAAGGGGTGTTAGAAGTTTCTTAAGCTTAGCTGGATATTATAGGAGGTTTATCAAGGACTTCAGAAAATTAGCCTCACTATTGTTTGGATTGTTGTCCAAGGACTCAGAATTTTGCTAGAAAGGTAGCTACCAAGAGGCCCTAGAGATATTCGAAGACAAATTAACCACTTCACCTATACATTGAGGCCCAAATTGGACTCTTCCTTTCCATATCCATGCAGATGCATTCGACAAAGTTGTGGGGGAAGCTTTAGGCCAAATAGATGGTAAGTTACCTTATGCCATTTACTTCATTAGTAAGTCCTAGCCGTTGTACACCCTTTGAACAAGTTCAGACAATACATCACTGGATACCAAAATTTTGTGCATACTGACCATGCAGATATCAAATACTTGATGAACAAGCTTGATGTGAATGCTAGAATCATTAGATGTTTGCTATTGTTACAACAATTTGATTTAACTATCATTGGCAAGCTAGGAAAAGGAAATGTAGTTGCAGATCTTCTATATAGACCTGCTTTTCCTACAGATGATGAAGGGATTCAGATTTTCCACAGTGTTCATCTTTATATTGGTCGACGTTTCGAGTCTAGACCCAGACTCATCATCAGGATTGATATACGGAGAAAAGGAAAAAGGTTTTGTGATAAATATGAGATAGGCTTGATGAAAAGACAGTTTGGCCGACAGAATGCCAGATTATTACTTTTATTTACTATTATTTATATTATTATCTACCATTATCTACATTATTTTATTTATTATTATTATTAATCATTATTTATATTATTATTTATATCATAAGTTAGTTATTTTATTCATTAATTAATCTAAAATTGAATTGTGAGAATGGTTTTATGTTATTAGTTGAAATATTTAATAAGTTATGTTATAATATGTAATCTATAGATAATTCACTTAATATTGTGTAATTTATTTGTACTTAATTGCTAAAAGGTCTATAATATAATGGATATAATAAGTTTTATTATATTGTTAATTTATTAATTAAATATAAATGTGTGATGAGTTATAAGATATTTTTTTATTTAGCTGATAGAATTAATCAATAGGTTTTATTTGAGTGAGTACCATTATATTCTGTTTATTTATAATTTCTAATGTGTTGCGAATTTAATTTTGAGGTTTTTTATTATTTATCTACCAAGTTTATTATGTTGCTACTTAATTTGAATTGAGAAATCGGTTATATGTTATTAATTAATTGATTGCATTAGCTACTGAGACCTATTATTAATTTATTAATTCTATTGATTTATGGATTATTATACGCTTAAGTTAATTATGTTGTTAATTTATTATGTTTATTCATTGCTTTACATTATTAATTTATTAATCTATTATGTTGCTGATTTACTAAAATCAAAAAGAGATTGGTTATATGTTATTTTTATTACTTAATCAAGTTAGTTACTAAGTTCTCTATACTTGTATTATATTAGTTATTATATTATTTATATTATTATTTACCATTATATATTATTGTTTATATCCTAAGTTTGTTATTTTACTCATTATTTAATCTAAAATTGAAAATGTGTGAATGGTTCTATGTTATTTGTTAGAAATAATTAATAAGTTCTGTAGTAATATGTAATCTATTTATAAATCCCTATTGATGTGTACTACTTTGTAATTCATTCCTAAAAGGTCTATAATATTATTGATAAAATAAGTTTATTATATTGTTAATTTATTAATTCAATAGAATTGTTGAGTTATAAGATATTATATTTAGTTGATTGAACTAATCAATGGGCTCTATTTTTAAATAAGTACCATTATATTATGCTATTTTTTTAATTTCTAATGTGTTGCGTAATTAGTTTATTTTTAGGGTTTTATATTATTATTTATCTACCAAGAAATCATGCTGCTCCTAATTAAATTGAGAATTTGGTAACATGTTATTAATTAATTGATTGCATTAGTTGCTCAATCCTGTTATTAATTCATTAATTCTTGTTGATTTATAAACTATTGTATACTAAAGTTAATTATGTTGCTAATTTATTATGCTTATTCATTGATTCTCATTATTAAATTAATTAATCTATTATGTTGTTAATGAATTAAAATTAAATAGAGAAACTAGTTGCATGTTATTTTATTAATAGATCAAGTTAGTTACTATGTTCTAAATTAAACCTAGCTACAAATATTATTGAGAACTTATGTTATTATTCGTGGGGGGTGTGAGCAAAGAGTTCCAATTTTTGCTAATTTCCAAGCCTCCATCCCTATTAAGGTTTCGAGGGTGTTTTATGATTTCAATCGCTTCTCTAACCTTTCGCTTGAAATGGTGATCTTCATTGACAATGACCTTGGCGTCTTCAAGGCATATATGGTGATTAGTTTTACTTACATGCTCAGCCAAGGCTGACGAGCGGGTTCTTTCGTTACGGATATCTGCACTATGCTCTTTGAGCCTAATCCTCACGGACCTACCCGTTTCTCCTATATATTGTTCCCCACATGAGCAATTGATGATATACACCCCTTTTTGTTGAAGTTGTTCTTGGTTGTCATTAACAAATTTCATTCTTTGTTTGATGGTTGACCAGGGTTTGAATGCAGTCTTTATATTTTTCTTTTCGATGATCTTAGCTATCTTGTATGTGACTCCTTGAATGTATGGAAGGTAGGCATTAGAAGTTGAGGGGTCTTTCTCCTTGTTTTTATTATTATCAGACTTGGCCTTTTGAATGGCTTTGAATATGCTTCTATTGTTGTACCCTAAGTTGGCAAATGTTCTTTTTAGGTAAGTAATTTCTTCTTCACTATGGTTTTTGTCAGAAATTCTACAAGCTCTAGTGAAGAGGGTCTGCAGTACCCCCATTTTTTGAGCTGGGTGGTGGTGTGAATCAGCATGCAGGTAGTTATCGATATGGGCCTTCTTTCTAAATACTTTATGCCCTATGGAACCATCATTTCTTCTTATGAGGAGAATGTCCAAGAACGGTATGCAATTATTTTCTTCTATCTCCATTGTAAATTTGATGTCTTCAGACATGCTATTAACATGGTCTAAAAACTTGTTAAGCTCATTCTCGCCATGAGGCCAGTTGACACTGGTGTCATCTACAAACCTAACCCAAAATTTAGGTTTTAATGGGTATGTATCTAGAGCCTTCTTCTAAATTTTTCCATGAAAATATTTTCCACAATCGGCAAAAGAGGTGATCCCATAGCAACACCCGAAGTTTGTTCAAATATTTCGCCTTGGAAGGAGAAGAAGGTGGAGTGAAGACAGATTTCAGCTAATTTTGCAGTCTGGGGGTCTGCCACTTCTTTAACTACTTGAATTGCTTCATAAGCAAGATATTATTCGAACTATTTATTCATAAATCTCCACCATTATAAAATATCGAGCTCATGGGTCAATTACATTTATTTTCATCCAATGCCCTGAATTCCTTAAAATTTTCAAATACGTGACTTTGTTTTTCAAGAAATAGTCTTGAGTAAATACAGGGAAATCATTGATAGAGGTTAATATATATTGTTTACCATCTAATGAAGGCTTATTGATACAATAAATATCACTGTGAATAAGTTCCAATGGTTTCTATGCAAGATTTTAAGCTTCTGTGGTAGTTATTTGGAGTAGCATGATTTGGATTATCCACAGTATTATGTTCATTTTGTCGACGTTTCGAACCCCAAAGGGAGTCCATCATCAGGACTAAATTTGGCGTTTCTATGCATGCCACATGTTTTAGAGTCAAATAGGGTCTCATGATGCTTGTGTATCACACATCCTCTACAAACTCCATGAAGTGGAAGGACTTCGGGTAAATCAATAACCATGTTCTATGTTACCATTAATTTTAAAATTTTAAAACTTAGATGTTCAAGTTGTTCATGTGAAAGTTAGTTGTGTTTCTCAATCTAGGCAATGAGAGAAAATTATTCATGAACTAGGTCAGATAGATTCAAAAAATTGTATAGTCCATCCTTTCAGTCAAGAAATCTATGGGTGGCAATTAACCCATTACTCTATATTGTTACCAAAGAATCAATCTAGCCATAACTCAAAAAACTTACTAATATATGTGAATTAAGAAAACAACAACATATTTTCACTCATACTAGACACATTATAAACATTGCCAATATTACCATGTCAACAAGCAATATTACCGTGACTGGCAATTTCAAGAGAAAAATCACTGTGACATATTTTGTTCAATAGATTTATACAAGGATGAGAACAAAACAACATCCTTTTCCATATGATGTGTTCACCTAGAATCAACTACTCACTCATTCTATGAGATACGAGTGATAAATACTTGAGGTTCCAACTCTTAATGTAAATATTTTGACCAATTGATTGGTTGAACATACAACTAACATGTCTCCTTCAAGCTACTTCGACATTCTCTTCCAAGTTATAAGTTTTTTTCCAAAAGGTTTTCTCAACATGCCATTGATGTCCACAATAGTGGCATGTCTTCTTCTTTCAATTATTTTTGGATTCTTCCCTTTATCTTTTTGGTTGAGACATTCTTGTCTATTTATAGGGGTATTGACATGACCTTTTTCCTTGTAATGATGCTTATATTTTCCTTTAAGTAAGTGAGACTAATGTTTACCATCAATCTTCTCTTCATTAAGAAACCTTTATTTATCCTTAATCAACATATCACAAAGGGAACCAAAAGTATATTCCTTACTGTATTCCTTTCATCATCTCCAATTGGTGCAAAAATTGGGAAAAAGAACACTTCATAAGATGTTCTTAGATTCATCACAACTAATTCAATGAGTTGACCATATTTCTTCTTCTTTTTTCCCACATTTTCCCAATTTCAATTGTAATTCTTTAACATGAGCCAAATAGTCCTAAATCCTTTCAAATAAATGAGAATAAAGAGAGATCAACCCTTTCTTTATTAGCATAAATTGGATCTCATCGAATTTATCAAACAACCTGTTCATCTTGTTCTAGACTTCATGAGGATAGTTGATCTTTCTTTATGAAAGTGAATCTCCTAGGAATGTAAGTCATAATGGCCCTAACTACATCATCTTTATTTTTGTCAATCACACATTTCACTTGGTCACCCTTTAGATTTGGAATCACGATATTGAAACATTACCAAATCTCTTAAACTTTAGTGAAGTCTCCATATCTAGAGCCCATATAGCATAATTAAACCCATTCAGAATAATAAGATCTATCTTGAAAGTCATCTTAGTTTTTTGACAGATCTTGTCAAAATTATGTTAAAGTTGACAAATTAACAACCTAGACCTAATCACTATGGATCAAAATTAACAATATTTTTGGACAATATGGGTAGATCATAACCATATGCTTTGGTACAATGTTGGAAAAAACATGTAATCCATAGATTGATAGAGTCTAATGAAAACAAAATAAAAAATTTAAATGTATTCCAAGACGATGGGTGGTGTCTAAAGACACTATTGCAACACTTGAGCATAGAGCATTAGGATTAGAACATCACAATTCATGATAGCATAATTCACCAAGAGTTATTCATCATATCTAATCAACCCCACTACAAGGAAAAGACCTTCTAGCGAAGGTTATGACAGAGGTTTTAGTGCTATAAAATTGGTAAAAATTGTCAAAAAAAACATATGCTAAAACATTTGTTTGCGATAGTTGATGTTTTAGTGGAGATTTTAACGAAACTTTATCACAACTGAAAAAATCTGAGTGGTCAGAGGTTTTAGCGGATGTTTTTTGTGCGGTGCACTTCATGAAACAAGTAGAAGCAATGTGCTACATATACAAAAGCACCAGGAAACATACATAACTAAATACACCAAGGCATTGAATGCAAAGAACATCAATGCATAATATATATCGCACTGGTGATGATATATAAAAAAGCTCTAGGGCATTCTTGTAAGGAACGACACTGAAGCATGCAAAAAATAATTGTTGTGCAGGTGCTTTTTTTTTAAACTTGCAACGTTGATATATATCGTTTGTACAAACGCCTTGGTGCGTTAGTTATATGAAAGTACCAGTGTTGTTAGCTTTCATAATGAACGAGGTTGGAAATAATATTTTGTAGCACATCGTGTTAGTTCTATGAAAGCACTAGTGTGTTAAGAATTACAATGCATCGGGGCATTAATTTCAAACAATGTTGGTGCTTGAAGAAATAAAAGCCTCATTGTTGTCGATTTCTGAAAAGACACTAATCATGCAAAAATATGGTCACGGTGCTTTTATATCAAATAATGCACTGGTGCATTTTTATGTTATAGATGCATCAATTTTTTGAATGAGATTTTCTCTTTTTTGGAAACAATGACCTGTGACAATGCAATTATTGTAATTTTTAAAACCTGTTATTTATATAAAAAAAAATTAGCATATATCTTATACAAATATTCATATAAACTAAACTTTGATTAGTGAATTTTTATATGATTTTTGGATTAATTTGTTATATTATCGGATTTTGTATCTCTTCATCATAATATTTGATCATCCGTATATTTAATTAGTAGTGTGACATTTCACATTGACATTAGATAACACAATAGATTAAATTAAAATGTATTTTGTTATATATCAATAAGAGGCTCTTTGTCATACAAAATGGGATTGTTATTGGTAACCACTTGCCTTTCAATTAGGACACTATGCCCATTACATTAAACAAAATGTCGGATTTTCACATACAATTATTTCAAAAAATACAACAAGTTGCATTGATATCCAAATTGATCATCATTCTTCGATGGAATTACTATCAGTGCTCAAGCTACTTCCATGACGTGGGTTATTTGGAGGAATGTTTTGTTGATTGCATCAATTGTTTTCATCTTCTTGATCTTGTTCCATCTGAAAACATAAAAATAAAAATAAATGAGTGTATCTACATTGGTGAGAATAATGAAAATTGAAATAAATAATATATATATCAATGTAAATAGAATAACAATGTATGGTAAGAAGTGACTCATAAATTGGGCACATTGTTTCAAAACCAAGGCTCATGCCTTGTTGCAACAAGTCTTCTCCTAGTGTAGTTCCATATTTTGTTTCCTTCATGTTTTAAACCCCATTATAAATCATAGATTTAATATAAAGGATTATTTTCTATTAATTATAAACTCAGAGAAGTAAAACAACATATATACTTACAAATTCCACAATTAATTTTTGATATTCCAAAATATACTCACAACTGTTATTTAACCCAATGTCATTCAATTCTTCTAATGGCTCTTATTTATATGTTAGCACCTATTTGAAGACATTCAAGGATGGCTGTTGTAAAACAACTTAAAATATACAAAAATGAAACCCTTGAGTTGTTATAAGGAAATATTAACAATTACTCACAAAATTTGAAATCAAGTCTTGTCTTCCTTGTCATCCTGTTTTATGTGTTGAATTAGTTCAATCTTGTTTTCTTTTCCGCAAGAAAATACTTGAGAATTAATATTTAAAGCTAAATTATTTTTTTATATGTATAAATTCAATCATGATTACATACATTTGAAGTACATTTTTGTTGAGATGGCTCCTCCTATGATGCAATTGTGTCCATTTATTTCACCATCTCCTTATCCACTTTTTTGAACATTCCTACTGGCATGTTTTACATATCAGTGTGTTGATCATTTGAAATTTTCATAATCTTCCTAAAAAAAGTAACAACTATTTTTATAATGACATATGAAAAATAAATATAACATAATTTATATTAATAAATGAATGGTTTGGGGGACTAGTCTATTATGGAGGTGGACTTGGAGCAGGAGCACAATGGCACTATGGAGGCTCTCTGAAAAGGGTTAGGGATTTTTCAACTAACGGCCGACACGACTGCACCCCACTCACCCCACCTACCTACTCGTTGTTGATGTCTGCTTCTTCCTCTGGCTACATCTCCTGCGATGGTTCCCATCACTCGTTACGCACTGATCACACTGTAACAACGTTTTTTGTCGTCTCCTCCCCGTTTCATTGCATTCCCACTGAATTTTGATACCCTTCCCACGAAGACGGTTACGATGGTCCTGGAGGCAGTTGGTGGAGAGCAACTTGGAACAGGTATGGAGCTTGACTTAGTAGACTATTCAGAAGACCCATTGGAGAAGGTCAATATCTGGGAAACCCCTCGCTCTGCCGTGGATGAACTCCTTCCTTTCTGCTATGACTTGTCGACTACCATTGCGGGTCTTCCTTCCATCTCTAGACCTTCCTGCTCCACAATAACTTTCTCGGAGCCTCCTCTGATCTGGCCATTTGCTCCCTCGCCATTGTAGTCACCCTTGACTACCACTATTGTTTCTACCTGCCTCCACCCTAATCCTGAGTCGGCTAGCTCTCAAACCTCCCTCTCATCCCACCCTGGTGAATCTTCAACCAACCCTCTGAGAAACCACACCACGGCCCAAGGGATCCCACCAATTTTGGTACCTAAGGCGCCACCATCAGGAAACTACACAGCAGTACTCCCCCTCTCAAAATTGATTCCAGCGGCTGAACATCCCCGCCTTGGAATCCTTGACCCAAACCCTAACCAGCTAGTGGATAATTTAGAGGACCCTGATGAGCCGACGCGGAGGGGAAAAAGGAAGTGTTTCAAGGTCAGAAGTGAGGACGTCATCCTTAGACTCGGGGAGGACATTCAATGGGGTGACACCATGGACATGGCGGACTGGGTTCTGGTAGAAAAAATTCACAGCCATAGCTACACAGTGGCTAGGCTTACGATGTGGACCTCAAAGGTATGGGGGCAGCACCTGGAAAACCTCCCAACCATTCAAATCTTTTTTAGAGGATGGTTTGCTTTGTGATTTGCCAGAGCCGAGCACACTAACTGGGTCCTATCATCCTTCTTGCATTTTGAGAATGCTCCAGTTCTTCTTTGGCGATGGAACCCTCTTTTTGACCTCGCAAAAGAATAGATAAGAGTCAGCCCTATATGGGTTCGGCTTCTAGGACTGCCCCTACAATTCTGGTCAGATGATATTTTATGCCACATCGGCAACACTCTGGGAACCTATCTCGATCATGACAGATCATATCTGGCCTCAAGCATGATGGCATATGCCAGGATTCTCGTTCACCTGGATACTTAGGTTTGTCTTCAGGAGCACACCACTTTACAATGGAAAACCTTCTCCCGAAACAAACCCTAGACTACGAAGGTGTCCCTTTTCGATGCAGACGTTGTCACAAGGTGGGACACCTGTACAAAGATTATCGGTTGTTGAACAAGAAGGAAAGGGTTGGAGATAGGGGGAAGGATTCAATGCAGAACAAAGCAGAAGCTCAGGGTAGCCCTTCAGGAGGGGAAGAGGTAGCAAATTTGGCACACACTGATACATTACCTATGCCCACAAAGATGACCAAAAAGAAGAGGGGAAAGGCACCCATCAAAGCACCCTCTCCGCCTCTAACAGAGCAAGGGCGGCTACTGAGACTGCGTTCTCTACGGGTAAGTCGATTACAAACTCCTCCTCTATTTACTCTAATGTATCTCCACACTGCATTGAAACTAGTTATGAACATTTCAATTCAATTCAGTCTTTTTCTCACACCTTCAACCCTCCCAAGGCTGTGGAATGCCCTATCAAACCTCCCTCCCCCACCATCTACTGCACTCAACCATCTTTCCCTAATAATCCTCCCCCAAATTCCCAATTACTTGATCCTCCCACTCATTCCATCCCTCTTTCAGATACCCCACTGGAGCCAAGTTTCACTCTCAGGCCCCTGGTTCTCTAGGTATCGGCCTCATCACCTCTCCCCCTCCTCTAAAGACAAGTATAGGCAAACCCTCCTCCCTATACAAAGCTAAGCTACAATCTGGGGAAGATATTGTTTCGGGAAAAAAACATGCCATCGATTGGGTACTTAGAGCAATCAATACCCAAGAGCCCCCTCCTCCATGAAATTTTTCTCCTTCAATTGTAGAGGGTTGGCTAGCCCTGAAAAAAAATTAGCCATGAGGAGACTGCTCTCAGCAAAACTCATTGATATTCTTTTTCTACAAGAAACCGTAGGCCAAGGTTGTGTCATTACCCACCTCCTGGAATCCTAGTTGCCTGGATGGTCTTTCCATACCCTAGATGCATCAGGGAGGTCAGGGGGTCTTGCGCAAGGGGTAAAAAATCGATCTATCAAAATTTGTAATGTGTGGTGGAATTCGGGCCACCTAGGAGCTGATATATATTCCTCATAGCTTGATATTGAGCTCAAGATCATAAACATTTATGTTCCCTATCACAACAGGGAGGAATATTGGAGCAGACTGCTAGACTCTCACATTCTTCAAAAGGACAATCTCGTTCTGGATGGGGATCTAAACTTCTCCATCGACTTTGCAGAATCATGGGGACACAATGCCCAAAGGGATATCCTCTCAGATTTTTTCAAGGCTAATTTGGAGGATCATAATCTCATAGACATCCCCTCCCCAAAAATATTTCCCACTTGGAGGAACAACAGATTAGGAGCGGGCAATCTCTCTAGAAGACTAGATAGATTTCTCATTAAGGAGCATATGCTAACCTTGGGGTAGAGATATAGATAGTGGATGGGCTCTTGTGGAATATCAGACCATAGGCCGATCTATTTGGAAATCAAATGAGGTATGAACAAACCAAGAGGTCCTTTCAAATTTAATGTAGCATGGTTGAGGACGCTAAATATATCCAAGTAGTAACAAATTACTGGGGGACTCATCCCCTAGCGGCAAAAAGGACTATATCAGAAGGATTTGCACAAAAACTAAAAGAAATGAAGAGCCTCTCCAAGAAATGGGCTCATAAGAAAATAACACAGGAAGATCATACTCTTAAACAAACTGAAGAATCCATTGAGAAGTATGAAAATGACCATGAGGGGATCTTCTTCTCCCCTGAACACAAAGAGCAGATAACCTCTCTGCTGGCTAAGAGAAACCAGATTCTGAAGGATAGAGAAGAGAGTTGGAGATTGAGAAGAAGAGCCATCTAGATTAAGGAAGGGGATAACAATACCAAGTTCTACCATAAATTTGAAAATGGGAGGAAAGCTATCAATACTATTTGGCAGCTATCAGATGAACATGGAGAACCAGTGAACACCTTTCCTTGGCTGGCAGCTATGGCTTCTGCCCACTTCAGAAAAATCTATAAGTCACCACCAAATGCCACCCTAGGAGACATAATGAGGACAACCCAACTATTCCCAAGGTTTGTAGAACAAGAAGAA
The DNA here is from genome assembly GCA_000404065.3 of Pinus taeda. Taxonomy (NCBI): domain Eukaryota; kingdom Viridiplantae; phylum Streptophyta; class Pinopsida; order Pinales; family Pinaceae; genus Pinus; species Pinus taeda. The sequence continues at coordinate 89,588 of APFE030398183.1, read as the reverse complement.
AGTGGGGAATTAACAAAGGAGTTCTCCCTAAGAGAACTGGAGGACACTCTGAAATGGTTTAAGTGAGATAAAAGCCCTACTCCGGATGGCTAGAACGTGGAATTATACCTGGCCTTTTTTTATACTCTAGGGGGTGACCTATTACAAATTATAGAGGAATGCAGAGCATCTGGAAGAATGTATGAGGCCAATAACTCATCCTTTATCGCCATTATTCCCAAATCAGACAATCCCACATCCTTCAATGATTTTCGGCCTATATCCTTATGTAATTGTATCTACAAGATAATCTCCAAGATTATAACAAATTGACTCTGACCAATCTTATCCAACCATATCTCAGCTGAACTATTTGCATTTTTACAGAATAGAAAAATACATGAAGTGGTCGGAACGACACAAGAGATTCTATGTTCTATCTAGACCCACAAGATAAAGGGTATGTCCTGAAAGTTGACCTCTTGAAAGCCTTTGATAGATTCAATTGGCTATACATCAGAATGCTCTTAACACACTTGGGTTTTCCATATGGATTCATAAAATGGATTATGAGCTATATCAGTCATGTAATATTTAACATTCTTGTAAATGGTGCGGCCTCTCCTTTCTCCCACTTCGAAAGAGGCCTCAGGCAAGGATGCCCATTGTCTCCACTCCTCTTCTTACTCATTATGGAAGGTCTCAGTTGTTTGATAAAGGAGGAACATCAAAGAGGTATACTAAGGGGGATCCGCATCACTGAAGGATGCACATTAACACACTTGCTCTTTGTGGACGATGTGCTACTTTTCCTAAATGGGAGTATAGGTGATGTGACTACACTTCTCAATTCCTTCACTATATTCCTAGCAACCACTGGCATGTTGGTTAACAATGAAAAATACCCTATAACGGATATAGGATGCACACCATATGAGATTTAGTATGTCGTGAGAAGATTCCCCTATAACCTACTACAGCTGGAAGAGGGATTAAAATATTTGGGTTATAGATTAAAACCACATGGTTATAAGAATGTTGATTGGATCTAGCTCATAACCAAATTGGAGAAAAGGATAAACATCTGGTATCTAAAATATTTATCAAGAGCAAGAAGACTAATACTCATAAAAGTAGTGTTGGAAGCAACTCCAGTATATTGGATGTCTTTAGCATGGATTCCTAAAGGAATATTGTCCAGAATTAAAAACCTATGTTGCAGATTCCTGTGGAGAGGGAATCAGCCTGGAAGGATTTTTGCCTGGTCAAATTGGGGCTCTTTGGCACTCCTAAAGAAGTGGGGAGGATGAGGTATCAAAAGACTAGACTCTTTCTCCATAGCCATGGCGACCAAACTAGGATGGCAGCTAGTCACATTACATAGCCTGTGGACTAAGGTGGCCACATCTAAATACATAGCTCCTTTAAATCTTATGGACTGGATTCGACAACCTCAGTGGACACAAGCTAGAAAATCGAACATATGGAAATCAGTCCTACAAGCTATGCCCCTTATCATGGATGGACTCACATGGAGAGTGAAGTCGGGAGAAGCTGTTAAAATAGGGATAGACCCATGGATTAGATGATGGAACGCTCACAGACTCCCACAGGAGCTCAAAACATACCTCACTTCCAGAGGGATCACACACCTTAACCAAATAGCAGACAATGACCGGTCTACATTTTTGCAACAAGCATGGAAATTTGGGAGGACATTACAGATCCCTCGACAATGGCAACAACATTGGAAAGAATACACGGAGGCACTCACGGAATCCCATATCAGGAAACAGGAAGGGGAGGATGAGCTAATCTGGGCACATGCGAAGCATGGAAGATACTCCCCGAAGGAGGGATACATAACTATTATGTACTCACTAAAACCACTGTAGTGTGAACCGTGGTGGAGAAGTATATGGGAACTAAAAGCACCCACCACGTCCAGGCTCCTCATGTGGACTATTCTGTATCACAAAATCCCAACAAGAGAAAATTTGATCAAGAGATATTTTCATGGACCCTTTTGGTGCGGCCTTTGCAAAGCCAACAATGAATCTGGGAATCATCTCTTTCTTACTTGCCCATACACAAAGGAGCTATGGAATACTATTCATTCTCATATATCTTCACTCCTTAGGTGGAAGGGAACAACTGTGTAGGAAGCCTGGGAGGGTTGGTGGTCCACTATATCTTCGGAAAAAAATAAAAATAAAAATAAAATAAAATCATCCCTTTACTTACTTGCTAGGCCATTTGGATTGTCTGAAATAGAATAATATTTCAAAATCCCCCCCCCCCACTGGCTGGACATCACTGCACAAATCCTAGCAGACTACCAACAGATTCCAGAGGACGAAACATATCCCAATCCCAAGCATATCATACCCGAGAGCATAAACCAATCTCACCCCTGGGCATAGTTTGATGGCTCAGCTCAAGACATTGGATGTGGGGGAGGAGATGTCCTCCATATTACAACAAATCATATTTACAAAATCCAAATGGGTTTGGGTAGAGGGACGAACAATTTTGCTGAGCTCTTAGCAACAAAATACACCATCCATTTTTCTTTGGAAAAACAATCCAGAAACTTACAGATATTTGGAGATTCAAAAATTATATGCAATTGGATAAACAAAGTTACAAATTGTCATGCTTTTTCTCTGAGACACATCATGGAAGAAATTTTCAGACTCATAAATTTATTTGACACATTTAGTTGTCAACATATATACAGGGAACTAAACACAGCTGCCGATCTATTATCGAAGGAAGGAGCGCAAAGGCCTATAGGAACTTGGAGCATACTCGAGAAAACTGATGGAACCTTCCATTAGTATTATCATAGACCTCTTGTAGAAATATCAGATTAGTAAAGCTTAATGGGAGCTGGACATAAAGTTTTGCTATATATTTTTGTTGTCTTTATATAAATGTTATATGAAGTTTTTATCAAGTAGTTTTACACAAGACAATTATTTTTTGATACTCTCTACGTAGAGTAAGTACATAAATCATTTTGAAAATCGTAGCTCAAAGCAGTGTCACCCTGGGTGGAGTACACATCTCTCTATTTTGAATACTCAACAGGATAGGCTTCTAGCCCTAGTATGGTATATGCCACTGGCATTTGCAAAATGTAATTTTCCTCATTAATGAAAATTATGACTTTTTCCAAGGGGAAAAAATAAATAAATAAATAAATAAAAATGAATGGTTTGTAATAATATATACATATAATTCTACAAAATCATTTTATATAATTAGGAATATTACCTTTTGAACAATTATTTTATGTTGTTGTATGTTTTTTCTATTACAAGTCAGAGATGTTTCATTGATCATTGCTCTGGAAACGCTTCCTATAGTTTAGATATAATTTGGTTCTTAGAATTATTGGATTGATTTTTGCATTGTAAGTGGAAATTACGTCTATATGTTCATTCCACTAGATCGATCATAGTTCTGTAAACAAATTCTCCCCTTTCATAAATATCCAGCACCACTCCATATGAGCTAAGGACCAATTCATCGTCATTTACATGTTCCATAATTTTTTTCTTAAAACGACATTGGTATTTTCTTTCGTTGTTGCTCCCTGTAGAATATTAAACATATATGAATTACTATTTTGTTTGAAATGTGTTATCTAATATTCTTAAGTATATTATTAATTAAAATTCAAAAAAAAAATCATTCACTTAATTCATCATTCTAACAATTTTTATAATCAAGTTTTTCGCTTCCCTTTCCTACACTTAAATTAGAAATAATCTTATAGGCCTTATTCATTTTGTGGCTCTGCATGACAGACAGTAACCAATACACATTATTTAAATTTGCATATAGTTCAAACATATTAATTTTGTTAAGAATTTACAAAGAAATTGTCTTTTCTATATTTTTTGATGTGTTATCATTATGTCGATCAATATTTTTGTTACTTGAGACTTTCTGAGACATTTTTTTATCAATATACAACTTGTATCATTCAATACAAAAGGTATTAAATACATTTCACAAATAAATCAAATATTTTTCAGCAAGCAAAAACTTTGGTAACCCGTGCTTTTATCTGAATCAATGCACCAGTGCATTTAATTGTTTAGCATAGTCATGGAAAATTAATTTTAAATTATGATGATGCAATTTATAAGGCTAAACACACTGCAATGATCTGATGGTGCTATTTGGAAGAAGCACGTAGATGTGTTATATTACACTGATAGCAACAATGAGTAGATAGGACATAAACAAAGGTGTTATAATATATCGGTGCATTGTATTACTCAGGGAGCACTATTGCATTATATTACAGAGGGCCCACCACGGAATAGCCGTTTTAAAAAAAACGGAAAGGCTAATATGGTTTGGATCTAATTCAATAAGTGATTCTCTACTTTACATGTCAAATGCCTATATATAGTAAGTACACAAACCCATTAATTCTAAAATGCCTAGATTGGAAAACTTTGATTGTGAAATGGTAGAGGAAGTTAAACCCTAAGATGAAATTTTGCAGTAACAATCAAGGGTTTAAGGTAAGTATTGATTTTTTTTTAATTTTATTTAAATTTAAATAGAAATAGAGATCATAAGTATTTTTACTAGTAAAATCTATAGTAATTTTTTGTAAAACAACTTAAAATATACAAAAATGAAACATTGAGTTGTTATAAAGAAATATTAGCAATTACTCACAAACTTTGAAATCAAGTCTTTTCTTCCTTGTCATCTTGTTTTATGTGTTGATTGAGTTCCATCTTGTTTCTTTCTACAAGAAAATACTTGAGAATTAATATTTAATGCTAAATTATTTTTTATATGTACAAATCAATCATGATTACATACATTTGAAGTACATTATTGTTGAGATGACTCTTCATGTGATGTAATTGTGTCTATTTCTTTCCCTATCTCCTTATCCACTTTTTTGAACATTCCTACTCACATGTTTTGCATATCATCATTTGAGATTTTCATAATCTTCCTGAAAAATGTAATAACTATTTTTATAATGATATATGAAAACTAAATATAACAAAATTGATATTAATAAATGAATGGTTTGTAATAACATATACATACAATTCTAGAAAATCATTTTATATAATTAAGAATGTTACCTTTTGGACAATTCTTTTATGTTGTTGAATGGTTTTTCTATTGCAAGTCAGACATTTCTCATTGATCATTGCTCTGGAAACACTTCTTATAGTTTAGATATAATTTGGTTTTTAGAATCATTGGATTGATTTTTGTATTGTATGTGGAAATTAGGTCTATATGTTCGTTCCACAAGATCCATTATAGTTTTGTAAAAAGATTCCCCCCCTTTCATAAAAATCCAGCACCATTCCATATGAGCTAAGGACCAATTCATCGTAGTTTACATGTTCTATAATTTTTCTTTTCTTAGAACAACATTGATCTTTTCTTATTAGCTAAAAATAAATAAAAATAAAAAATAAAAATCATTCACCTAATTTATCATTATGTAATTTTTATATCAAGTTTTTACGCTCTTCCACACTTAGATTAGAAATAATCTTATCTGCCTTGTTCATTTTGTGGTTGTGCATGACACACACCAACCAATACACATTAGTTAAACTTACATATGGTTCAAACATATTAATTTTGTTAAGGATTTACAAAGAAATTGTCTTTTCTGTATCTTTCTACGTGTTATCATTATGTCAATCAATATTTTTGTTACTTGAGACCTTTTATGACATTTTTTATCAATATACAACTTGTACCATTCAATACAAAATCCATTAAATATATTTTACAAATAAATCAAATAATTTTCAGCAAAAGAAACTTTGGTAACCGATGCTTTTATTTGAATCAATGCACCAGTGCATTTAATTGTTTAGCATAGTCATGGAAAATTAATTTTTAAAATTAATTTTAAATTATGGTGGTGCAATTTGTGAGGCTAAACACACTGCAATGATTTAATGGTGCTATTTGGAAGAAACACGTCGATGTGTTATATTGCACTCATAGCAACGATGAGAAAACTAGACAGAAACAAAGGTGTTATAATATATTGGTGCATTGTATTACTCAAGGAGCACTATTACATTATATTACAGAGGGCGCACCATGGAATAGTCATTTAAAAAAAAACGGAAGGGCCGATATGGTTTGGATCTAATCCAATAAATGATTCTCTACTTTACATGTCAAACACCCTATATATAATAAGTACACAAACCCATTAATTATAAAATTCCTAGATTGGAAAACCTTGATTGTGAAGTGGTAGAGGAAGTTAAACCCTAGGGTGAAATTTTGCAGTAAGAATCAAGGGTTTAAGGTAAGTATTGAATTTTTTTATTTTTTAATTTTAATTACACCATAATGCGTTTCCCTTTGAAATGAACTCTCCTCTAATTCTTGTTGTCCTAACTATGCACCATCAAATTAGGTGTTAGACGATTGAAGTCTTTCTCTACGTTGATCTCATAACTGACTCCAAACTACTCCTTACTTCTCAATCATTAATAGAATCCAAACACATCCCCGATAAGATGTTTCTCTCCATTGATCTCATAATTTACTCCAACTTACTCCTTATCGCTCAATCATTAATAGAATCCAACGCGCTCTTTCTTTCATTTAGCCAAAGTGGCTCAAAGTGGAATTGTATCTTCTCCTTCTTTTGAGGATGGATTGAAATGAGATCCAGTTTAAAGCAGCATAAATCATGTGTGGCATCCAAGACTTGTCGCATGAGGGATTTATTTGTCCCAAACCAAAGCATCATCTCTGGTGTATAATGACAAAATCTAGGGTAATATGAATGCGGATCAACATTCCAGGTTCTTATTCATTTTCTTTTGCTAATTTCCAGATCCTATCAAAGGAAAATGTATGTGTTCTTTCATCTCGAGTCACAGGTGCGTTGTGTGTAATGCATAGGTGCTCACATCTATCATTCCTTCATATTGTTGTTTTGTTGAAATGGTTTTGCAAAAATTATTTCCTTCATATTGTGTTTTGTTGAAATGGTTTTGCAAAAATTCTTTTCGTACATTCTGTGCTCTGCCTTCTTTAACTACATACATTGCAATTGATTTGGGTGTGCAGGGTCTTGACATAATCTAGTCTCTTGGTGGATAAGCAAAGGGTGGTTGTAAAAGTGAGAGCCTGCATTATTAGAAAGAGTACTGAGCATATTTTTGCATTGATACTTCAATTAACTGGTGATCTAACCCAAATGTTAACGAATTTATATAGTGGTTCAGTATGAACAAGACTTGGAGTTTTAACTACATACATTGCAATTGATTTGGGTGTGCAGGGTCTTGACGCAATCTAGTCTCTTGGTGGATAAGCAAAGGGTGGTTGTAAAAGTGAGAGCCTGTGTTATTAGAAAGAGTATTGAGCATATTTTTGCATTGATACTTCAATTAACTGGTGATCTAACCCAAATGTTAACGAATGTATATAGTGGTTCAGTATGAACAAGACTTGGAGTTTTAGTGTAGGTTTTAACTTTGTATAACTACCAGTAGTAATTCTCTGCAAATGTGATTGCCCTAGGACCTCTTGTTAACTCTGCCAATTGTAAACTATCATGAAAAGATTAACATAATACTGAATTTAAATATTTTTTATGGTTAATAGACAGTTATCCATCATGATAGCTAGCATACAATTACTCATCACCATCACTTTCCAAAAATAAAATGAGAAGACAATGTTTAAATCTCACATGAAACAAGGATGAAAATATTCACAAAATAGATGGCATTATTCTAAAAATGCAGCATTCTATTCGATAGAAAACCCACTCAGTCCCTCATGTTTTCAGAAAAAGCCGCTAGTATTTAAGTGCAAGCCGCCATGCAACAGTCATTTATTTAAAAACCAATTATCTCCGTTGGTTTAAAAGCTAGCCAACAGTTATCCCTCACGATCATCTTGAGAAAATAATAAAGTAACAATTAAATCTTGTTAACTGCATTACAGAGAGGATATTATTAAAAAAAAGATGGCATTATTCTGAAAACTTAAATGTCTACTCTACTTCAATTTCCATTAAAATCATCGGCTCCCTCCACGTTTATTGAGAGAAATAAGCCACTCTCAATCCTGACACAATGATGAGATTATTTTTGGAGAAACAACATTATTGTAAAAATTCAGCTACAGACTTCACTTCATTTCATAGGAAAAGCAACCCCTTCTTCCATGTTTTTAAGGTAAGAAAAGTAGCCACCCACTAAATCGTGGCCACCCTGCAATGGTTGTTAATTAGATAAACAATAATGTTAATCTATTTTAAAATCATTTCACATTGTTTTTAGATTGCAATGGTTGTTAATTAGATAAACAATAATGTTAATTTATTTTAAAATCATCTCACATTGTTTTCAGATTGAATTGTCTTCGAGTATTGTCCCCTTTTTTAACTTCATTGATGCTTTGTTCTATGACAACAAATTTTGTTTGGTTTTATTTTAATTTAATAGGTTGTTTTAATTTTTCCAGGTTACCTTAGGCATGTGATGTCCCATTTTTTAACTTCATTGATGCTTTGTTTTATGGCAACAAATTTTATTTTAATATGTTGTTTTAATTTTTCCAAGTTACGTTCGATCTCTTACGTTTCACTGGTTGAACGCATGTGATGTCTTAGTTTTCGGTGATTGAATTTTTTTTTGCATTATTCTTAATGTTTCACTAGTTGAATGCATGTGATGTCTTAGTTTTCAGTTATTGAATTCTTTTGCATTATTCTTAATATTGTCTCTCTGTGCATTTCAGTTTTTTCACTTTTTATTCTTTAAATTCCATGTTACGGATCATCTCTTAATGATAATCTCCTCAACAAAAGTGATGGAGAGAATTGGAAATTGGCACTCAACGAATTGTTGATGTTAAAAAAACAATTATTGCTCTGAGGAATTGTATAGTTGTTAGAAATTTGTAAACAATATTAAATTTTGGATTTTATTTTTATTTTTGGTATTAAAGTTATGATATTAATTTCTTTTTAAGTGATCATATAAAAATAATATTTCAAAATTATTTAGATGTTATATGAAATGATTATAGTAATTATTTCTGATGAGTCATTTATTGCTATGAGGAATTGTTTATTATTTAAATTTGTTAACCATATAAATTTTGGGATTTTATTTTATGTTTGTATTAATTTATGAATTAATTTTTCTTTATCTGATATATAAAATATATTTCAAAATAAATTCTAGATATGGTTATATTGAAACGGATTATAGTTATTTATATTTTGTTGAAGTATAAGATAAAATAACAATATGTTGAGGTAAACAATGATAAAGATAATAGTTATGTTTTTGTTGAGGAAGATAATAGTTAGTTATGCCTTACGGGGTTTCCTCTGCAACATTTGGTGCAATTGCTAATTAAATATAAATAGAAACAAATATCGTAAAATTTTTAACTAGTAAAATCTATAGTAATTTTTTGTAAAACAACTTAAAATATACAAAAACTAAATCTTAAGTTGTTATAAGGAAATATTAACAATTACTCACAAACTTTGAAATCAAGTCTTTTCTTCCTTGTCATCCTATTTTATGTGTTGAATGAGTTCCATCTTGTTTTCTTTTTTGCAAGAAAATACTTGAGAATTAATATTTAATGCTAATTTTTTTTTATATGTATAAAGTCAATCATGATTACATACATTGGAAGTATGTTGTTGTTGAGGTGGCTCCTCCTGTAATGCAATTGTGTCCATTTCTTTCACTATCTCATTATCCATTTTTTTGAACATTTCTTTCACCATCTCATTATCCACTTTTTTGAACATTCCTATTGACATGTTTCATGTATCGGTGCGTTGATCATTTGAGATTTTCATAATCTTCCTAAAAAAAGTAATAACTATTTTTATAATGACATATGAAAACTAAATATAACAAAAATGATATTAATAAATGAATGGTTTGTAATAATATATACATATAATTCTAGAAAATCATTTTATATAATTAGGAATATTACCTTTTGAACCATTCTTTTATGTTGTTGTATGTTTTTTTCTATTGCAAGTCAGGGATGTCTCATTGATCATTGCTTTGGAAACGCGTTCTATAGTTTAGATATAATTTGGATCTTAGAATCATGGGATTGATTTTTGTATTGTAAGTGGAAATTGCGTCTATATGTTCGTTCCACTAGATCCATCATAGTTATGTAAAAAAATTCCTCCCTTTCATAAACATTCAACACCACTCCATATGAGCTAAGGATCAATTCATCTTTATTTACATGTTTTATAATTTTTCTTTTCTTAGAATGGCATTGATCTTTTCTTTCGTTGTTGCTCCCTGTAGAATATTAAACATATATGAATTTAATATTTGTTTGAAAACGTGTTATCTAATATTCTTAAGTATATTATAATTAAAATTAAAGAAAAAAATCATTCAGCTAATTCATCATTCTGCAATTTTTATATCAAATTTTTATGCTCTTCTACACTTAGATTTGAAATAATCTTATTGGCCTTGTTCATTTTGTGGCTTTTCATGACACACACCAACCAATACACATTAGTTAAACTTACATATAGTTCAAACATATTAATTTTGTTAAGAATTCACAAAGAAATTGTCTTTTTCTATATATTTTTGACATGTTATCATTCAATATTTTTGTTACTTGAGGCCTTCTGAGACAGTTTTTTATCAATATACAACTTGTACCATTCAATACAAAAGGTTTTAAATATATTTTCCAAATAAATCAAATAATTTTCAGCAAAAAAAACTTTGGTAACCGGTGCTTTTATTTGAATCAATGCACCAATGTGTTTAATTGTTTAGCATAATCATGGAAAATTAATTTTAAATTATGATGGTGCAATTTGTAAGGCTAAACACACTGCGATGATTTAATGGTCCTATTTGGAAGAAGCACCTCGATGTATTATATTACACCAAGAGCAATGATGAGCAAACTGGATAGAAACAATGATGTTATAATATATCAGTACATTGTATTACTCACGGAGCACCATTACAGAGGGCGCACTACGGAATAGTCATTTAAAAAAAACGAAGGGCCAATATGGTTTGGATCTAATTCAATAAGTGATTCTCTGCTATACATGTTAAAAACACCCTATATATAGTAAGTACACAAACCCATTAATTCTAAAATGCCTAGATTGGAAAACCATGATTGTGAAGTAGTAGAGGAAGTTAAACCCTAAAGTGAAATTTTGCAGTAAAAATCAAGTGTTTAAGGTAAGTACTGATTTTTTTTGTTTTTGTTTGTTTGTTTTTTTTAATTAAATTTAAATAGAAACAGAGATCATAAAATTTTTTACTAACAACATCTATAGTAAATTTTTTATTACACAAGGTTTTTTTTCCCTAAATTGTGAATAAATCTAATAGAAATTGTAAAATATTTTAACAATAAATTTTAAGAATTTTTTTATCCAAGGTTTTGAGTGAATCACCATATCTTTCAACTTTTGATCTTTCAACGAATTCGAATCACCATAACTTTCAACTTTTGATCTTTCAGCGGATCAAATATTTTGCGCAGCAACAGTGCTCCCATATGTCTCTCTTCCATATGGTCTCTTTTAATTAAACCCTAACAAAAATTGTAAATTTTTTTATTAGTAAAAAAAAAACAATAAAATTTAAAATCTTTAGTATGTAGGTTGGTGAATTGCCATATCTTTCAACTTCTGAGTTCTGAATAGTCTGTTGCTCCAAAGTATTCTACTGTTGCACAGTGCTCCTAGTATGTCTCTGGTAAAATAATGAAATGGTGAATATTTTTTTACTATTTAAAAGACATTATGAAATTGGATTTATTGCTGCTCATTTTCTAATTTTAAAAAAGAAAAAAATTGTATTTTTTTATTCAATATCTCTGCACATCGATGCATTCAATAGTCAAGCCCACCATGCATTTATTAAAAAATCGCACCAACATTTTTAGGGCTCCAATTTTTTCAAGGCACCGACATGATACATTTCTTTTTTTCCAAAATAGTGTGATTAATTATTTTAGCACAATGGTGTGGCTTCTATTTAAAAGCATTGGTGCTCTAATTGTTATAAGAGCATAAGTTGGTTGAATTCATTTTCATTTTCTAAAATCTGGAAATAAGGGCTTAGCAGTGTTGTTTTTTTTAAATGCATTGGTACGTTTTTGTAGAAGAGCACCAATATGATAACATTTTTTTCAGAATGTCCAATATTGGTGCAGGTATTATTTGAATGCCCCAGTGTTATTATTTTTTTAAATGAATTGGTGCACTTTTTTCTAATAAGATCATTGATTGGGTTTAAAATTTATCCGAAATTTTAATTTGACATAAAATGGCGTATTAATCTCAAATTATTGTTTAGGATGCATCCACATGAATTACAGTAGTTCATAATATACATTTTCTCCTTAAATTTGCCTTATTGTGGATGCATCCACATGAAAAATGGTTTGAAAACTATATTGAAATTTAGATTGTGGTTATGTGGTTCTCTAGATTAATTTTAGATATGCACACAAAATTTTATTTCTGATTTTTCTCAAATGTAGGGACAAAATCTCACTAATATCAAATAACCAATTCTTCAAATTGCAACTCATTCCATATTTGTTATCAAAGTCCTTCACGGAGTTCTCCCTTTTCATCTCCACTAAGTTCAGATTTTATTTATATTTCGATTATCTAATTGATTTTATTTTTTTAATCCACATCAATTTGAATTAAAAGTATCCAAATTTGCAGCATCCTAATTCAGAATCAAGTTCAGGTGCATAAAATATTCCTCCATTTCAAAAACCTCTCAAGAACAACATATTGCAGAATCAAGTTCAGGTGCATAAAATATTCCTCCATTTCAAAAACCTCTCAAGAACAACATATTGCAAGAAGTTTGGTAGATGAAAATGGACAACCTCTTCACCCTACCAATTGGAACATGGCATCTTGCAGCCGGAATCCTAGATCAATGATTGTAATAATTGTTTGGTATAATGTAATTTCAACAAACCAATTGCATTGACTTGCTTACTAATATCATTGATATTATACTAATGACATTCAATATTTTTTGAAATTAGAATTTTGGTGATGTTGAGCGACCCACCTACCATGTTTTGGTGCACCCCACTACATTGTCAACTCAAAAGAACGTTGCATTAAGACTAAGACTCAGAGAAGAAAAATACAAAGAATGGTTGAATAAACCACCTATTCAATTCCCACCATGTTTTGGTGCACCCCACTACATTGTCAACTCAAAAGAATGTTGCATTAAGAGTATGACTCAGAGAAGAAGAATACAAAGAATGGTTGAATAAACCACCGATTCAATTCCCACTACGTCCAGATTCACCAATTAGGAATGAAAAAAATAGTAGTTCTTCATCACAAGTTGGCAATGGATGAAATCAGATAGAGGGTGATATGGATGATTACTTACGATGTACGACTGCCATGGCGGAAATGTTGTTAGATGCATTCCAAAACAATTTAGCTAGGGGATGATGCTCATATTAATAATACCTTATTCGAAAGCCTAAAGTCTGCATCCACCACCCATGTCTTTGGAGTTGGTGGCAAGTCAAAGTCTACTTAGTTGGGGACAATGATGTTGTTTTAGAATGTGAATGCAAAGTTTGGCATGTCGAATGCATGTTTCTTGAAAATATTAAGGTAATTGACCTGCATGATTGATCAAGTTTCTTATATTTTGTTACACAATCAAAATTAAAAATGGTCAATTTTATGAATGTTAAATATTGACATTGTACAATTATATTCCTCACCAACTACAAGATATTCAAAGATAAGGTTCTTTCGAGTGATAATGTCTTGCCATGTAGCTGAAAAGAGGCAAATAAATGTTTTAAAATGTTGGGTGTTGAGTACATATCATATCATACATGTCTGAATGATTATATTCTATATAGAGGAGAATATGCAAACAAAGAGATATGTCTAAAATGTGGGCATGACAGGGACCATAATTCAAAAGAATAGAGTAAATCACATGGTCCTCCTCATAATATATTCAGGCACATTCCTATAATTCAAATGATTCAAAGACTCTCTCATTGCAAACAATTAGCTATGTTGGAGGGATGTCATACCTCACATAGAAGTGAGTCAGGAGTTATGTGAATTCCAACATATTTAATAGTCATGAAGCATATAGAGGATACATGGCCTAAAAAACTCAAGGATGAAGTACGAATTCTATGACTCAGCATAACCATGGATAGGATAAGCCCATATTCCCTCCAAAACACCAACTACTCTATTTGGCATGTAGTAGTGATCAATAACAATATCCACCCATGGTTGTCCTTAAAGAATAATAATATTATGTTGGCTCTCATAGTCCCTAGTAGAAAACAAGTGACAAATATGGATGTCTACTTAGATGAATTGAAATAATTATGGGAAGGGATATATGTGTACGATCTATCAAGACCTATCGCAATAGGGAGGAGTTTTACATTATATGGCATATGTGCTTACACCATACATGATTATCCATGCTTAGGATTTTTCTCTAGTAAATTACATTCTTATGGATTTGTTTAGTAAAAATATTGTTTTGCATATTAATTTAATTCATTGCAGTTGTTCATATCTTCATGGTCGCTAACATGTTGGCCTCTATACAATAATTTTGTACGTCTTGTAACAAAAGTTTATCATGGCTATAAATGTTGAGGATGTTCACTCAAGGCTAAGTGGTCCGGCCACCTATGAAAGCCAGTGTATGACTTCTCCAAGTTATTGCTCCCAGAAGAACACCCTTACAAAAGAGAAACATCTACTTTCAATGGTAAACCAGAGAAAACCTAAAGGCCTGCAATAATGACACTAGATGAATGGCTTAGAGCATATGAGAGAGAGAAGGAGAAGGAGTTTGCATAAATGTTCAATTCAAATGGGGAGCCTATGTACGATGATCCAGAATTATTCGACACTTATGTTGAGAAATCTCCCAATGGGATGAAAAGGAAATTTGCCTTTCATGAGCTCCAATATTAGGAGCATCTTAAGATTGCCCACTTTCTAGATCCCATGCATATACTTAAAAATGTTTCATCTTCTTTATGGAGACACATATGATTGAAATAAAGTGATACATTAGCTGTTAGGAGAGATATCATTTCTTCAAAAACTAAAAAGAAACATTGGGCAAGACAAGAAACTGGAGGAGAGGCTGGTCCTTCTTGGTCTTTCAAATAAGGTGGTGTCCCATGGATTTTAAAGAAGGATTATCTTTCTTTGGAAAAAGAAGTTATAATGAGTATGAGGGTGGCTTCTTTATATGGGTCTTCACTACGACGCTTCTTCATTATGGAAGGCTGTTTTTTGGGGTTGAAATTGCATGACCATTTGAACCTTTTAAGAGTACGTATGTCAAAAACATGATTTTTTTATTTTTATGTAATGGAATATTTTATAATTAATTTTTGTATAATCTATTATTTATTGTTCAATGTCATTATCCTATGCTCATTTGTGGGTTTGTGAACCATGACTTCCCCCAAGACCTATGGTGTTCCATATCTAGATTATCTACATTTGTACATCAGATCACATCAAAGGAAATTCATATGGCTAGCATTCCATGGTGGCGTCAAGAGATAGTTGATATTGTTTATATGTTTGAGAAGGAGCTGTCAATGAGTTGCATGAACTTGCAGGTTCATCTTCTAATTCACCTAGTAGATGAGGTTGAATTAGTTGGGGTTGTTTCTTGTCATTAGATGTTCTTCTTAGAGAGGTACATGCAAAAATTAAAAGGTTTTCTTCAACAAAGGGAAAAACCTGAGGGGTATATGGTAGAGGGGTATATATCATATGAGTCTTTCTATTATGCCAGTGAGTACATCAAGTAGATCAACAACACACCAAGTGGGGTGATTTGGAATGATGAAAGGGATGAAGACAAAAGAGAAGGGGAGCTTCTCGAAACGAATGGAAAGAGGTGCATGATAAAGAGTAAGTGTGGGCTTATCATTTGTCAAATTACTACAGAGTAACTATTCACATTAAACTTCATATTAATGCATGTTTTGATCTCATGATATATCTTGGTTTGATCTCATCAACAAATCAAAGAAGAGGATGAAATGGGACAGTGACAACAAAGAATTCAAATGGTTGAATGGTAGAAGTGTGCTTTATCCTAGTCATTTAAAAGAAATTATGTCAATGACATGCCCTAATAGTTGGGTTGTTGATCAAGTCAGAGAGAAATACAGTGCATCTAGTCATTACTCGTGTGCTGAAGAGGATGTGCTAAACATAGGGATTGGGTGCAACAACTCAATAATTATGATCTTTTTTCGTACAGTTTTAACTTCATACCGCACCTTTGAATTGTAACATCTACTCATATTTTACATTTTTAATTATGTTCGGGTTATTAGACACATGACGCTGTGTTTTTTTCATTTTTTATAGGTGCATTCATTCCCATCTATGTGGTCATATAGAAATCATTTTTGCACAGAGGATGTTGATGATGGATGTATGACATAATATTGTGGAGTGGAAGTTGAGTAATCTAATCTTGCTAGCCACCACGATAAAAACCTAATGCAGGGGACATTAGGTTGCGTTGGAAAGATAAAAGAGATCACTCAAGTGGACTTCTCTTTGTTCCAATGTGTTATTTTTAGTTGTAAGTCATGGGACACCTTTGATCGAAATAATGTAATGGAAGATCACGATAGTGGCCTGATATCTATCAAATCTAGAAAGATGTAGCATGAAGCTAGGGAGCTTTATGTCTTCCAAAAACACTCCAACCAGGTGTTTTTTTACCTAGATGTGTTGGATAGGGATTGGCAGTTCGTATTAAGACACAACCCTAGATCAAAACATATTTTGAGCATAACAGTGTTATCATGCCAAGAGAGGAAGATAATCAACGTGACGACAATGGAGAGTGATATGTACTTGTCTTATTTCATCATTTATACTATATTTGTATGTTTTTGTTTTTAATATTTCGCTAATTATATTATTTTTGTATTCGTCTTGTTTCCATTTTATAATATAATTGGTAAGATTCAAAAATGTGTTTACATGTTTTTTTGTAGTGGAAACATTTTTACAGTACTTAAAACTAAGTATTTCCAATTGTGTACATTATCTATGATAATAAAGATTCAAGGTCACAACCCTTCTCAAATAGGAAAATGAGAAGAAAAAAATAATGAATTTAGAAATAACATTGAAGATTTAGTCTTGATTTAGATACTTATTGGTTTAGTCACATGTTTTTTCTTCTTGTTTAGTTCAAAATCAATATAAATCGTCATATAGTGATAACTCTATGGAAACTTTAACAATGAATAACATGTCATTGAAAGTCACGAGCTTAAGCCATATACATCACATCGTTGGTTTGAATGACATCTGAATTGTATGATACAACAATGGCATGAAAGGTATGCCTGTAATTTTTCAGGGTGTTTGGTGTGTGACTGATAAGACCCATGCAAACCTAATCTGATATATTTTCTCTATACCACTATCTTCATAGTTCCATTTCTAAAATCCATGGCACCATGCCGATTTGTAGCAGGGACCTCTGAGATCCAAGTAAGACACTTGGAATGTGTATTGTAGGACAACAATTAGTTGTTCTCCCTCTCTCTGGCCTCCCATGGTCAGACCATATTGTATGGGTTTGCTTGTTGCTCCTGCTCCCTCTGTTGATAGCTCTACTAAATGATTGGCATATAAAATACATTAGCCTCATATATAAAATACTTTTTTGTATTAAATGAAAAATGTATTTATTAATATGGAAACATAACTTTCAATTAAAAAAAAGAAGAAAAAATCTTCGGTGCACCAAAAACACAGTCATGCATCGCTCGAGTGCACTGTAAAACAAACCCACACTGGAAACAATCCACACATACCTATGATGCACCGTTGATGGTTCACAAATTTAAATTTTTGTAGCAGTGCATCACACGTCTGCACCAATGTGCACGTATAACATTCTGCACAGGTATGGAACATTCACTTTATCAAACACATCAAGTTGTAGCTATATTTTTAAATATTATTTTTGTGGTGTGTTTGGTAAATATGATTGCACCGATGTGATTAGAACACATCAAGCACACCGCATTTAGAATGGTGATTAAGAGGCATTTGTTTGACTTTGAAATAGACTTGGTGATGCATTGTTTTTCCTATTTAGATTATGTAAAATAAATATCTATTTTTTTATGTATTCATAACTAAATTATTTAAATTAGACATGTTTTTATCATTGTGAACATTATGTAATATTAGCTAGGAGAAATGTGAAAAACATGAATTTTAGTGACTATCTCATGATAAGTATGTGGAAAAAATAATAGGTTTTGAGTTGTTCATTAAGAAACAACCAAATATATTACTTATCAAAAGTTTAAATCTAATATAGTATCATTTTTGTATTATTTAACTCATATTTATTATTAAAAATAGTTAAATTTAAACCAATACAATAGCAAATAAATAACCAAAATAGCATCAAAATGTTATATCTTTATTAATAGAAAAAATTTCACTTGCCTTTTTAAGAGATAACTTCCAATAGAGAAAATCTCCAACTACGAGTAACTTCACAAGATTTATTTTACATTTTTTTATCTTCATCTTTAGAGAGAGAAATTGTAGAAATTCCCATTGTAGATCACATGATAATGCAATATACTAAAGCAAAATACTTGATCTACTTCTACAAACAATTATGCGGAAGGTTAATCGAATTGAGCAAGATCAATTAAACACATATAACTGATAAGAAGAAATCAATCACACACAACACAAAAGAAATAACCTAGGGAAAGCGTTAGCCTAAAACCCCAATCTCTGTATTATCATACAAGTGGAAATATAGCCAGTATTACAAAAAGAATCAGCTCAAAAGCTATCCTTCTCTCTCTGCAATACCTTTGCTGCTCATAGATAGTCAAAGGCCTCTCTCAAACCTTCTAATCTTCCCTCCAAGCCTCCTATTTCTTTGCGCAATTTTGATTTGGGTCAAGTGCAGCCACTTGTGTGAATTGGCCTCTTCACACACTCACTAACCTTTGATCCAACTACACAATACTAAAGGAGATAAATCCTCATCATGGACGAGCTTCCTTTATAGGAAAAATATTCATCCCTCTGATAATACATTGTCCCTTCTCTGATCTCAACTGGGTCTTTGTCTGAACTGACATGCATGAGTTATTCATGAGAAAATATTCAGTTATCTAAAGTGCAGAAGTTATATGCAAGCATGCATTAATTAACTAAACTCACATTAATTTAAACAAATTGTTTAAATCAATCTAACTATACTTGACTCAATTAACTGAGCCAACTAATTACAACTCAAATTAGAACTCATCCATATTTAACTGATGGATAAATTCCTCAATTAATGGAGAAACTATTGCATGTCCTCACATAGACTTCATGTTTGATTTTTTTCTAAACTAATTAACTCAGGGTGAATTCATTAATTTATTTTCAAACAGCTGTTAAGTTCAAATTCGAATTTTACTTCCTATTTTAGTCCATGGATTGACCAAAATTGGAATCCATCTCGAACTGCAATGCTATTTTTATCACTTCAAATTCGAATTTTACTTCCTATTTTAGTCCAGGGATTGACTAAAATTGGAATCCATCTCGAACTGCAATGCTATTTTTAGCACTTCCATTTTTCATTCCATGTTGCTCAATCCAGCACTGTACCCAAACTGCTATTTATAGCAATGCTATATTTAGCACTTCTATTTTTAGCATTTCTTGTTGCCATTTTCAACAAATTTCTAATTGAAATTGGAAAAAAATTGCTATAAATATAAAATTTAAATTTCTTGAAAATCTCACAACTTTAGTAGTAAATTAAATTTTATAAAAATAGAATTTTTTAAGTTATATTAAATCTAAGTTAATTGCGCCAAGAGGCGCTAAGATTAGCTTAGTATGGGAGAGATGTTGTCACGTAATGTTACGTTTAAAAATAGAAAAATAATAATTTAAATTAGCAAATCAAAAATAGTACTAACCAAATAAATTAATGTCAGCATAATTACAATACTTTAATTTACATCTTAATCTTATATAACTTTATATAGAAAAATAAAGTAAACTAAAGTCAAAAAAAAAAAAAAAGAGTTTTTACTATGAGGAAGAAATGTAATGAGTAAAAAAATATAATTTACTTTTTACTACAAGGAAGAAATGTAATTTTTTCACATACAATTTTATCAAAAAAAAAAATTACTAGAAACTATAGGTAAAATATTTCAATCTCCATATTAAATAACATAATTTTATAGATGCTTTATATAGAGAAAAATAAAGTAATTTAAATTGAAAATTTTCTTATATTTTCACTTTAGTGAGAAAGATTAGGAGAATTATTATTCCATTAATAGTTGCTTTCTAATTCAATGTATGAGGGATATTTCTAAATTTTTCAATCTTTAATATGGATTTGATATGTAATAGTTCAGAAAATATTAATAATAAAAATAATTAAATGTATACATAGAGGAAAAAAAATATGAGGGGCCATATTTTAACATTTTAATGTGGAGAACGTGAATTATAAATAAAATATTTCAATTTCAACTACATATATATTATACTAGATCCATCTTAACTCTCAATCTACCAAATGCCTAGAGGGATCAAATCTCTTTTCACTCTAAAATATGTTTGCATCTCAAGAAATTGAATCCCTCTCGGCCCTTGGTAGATCCAAAGTTAAGAAGGATCTAGGCTACAAGTTATAAAAAATTATGACTTAAGTTTTTTAAATTTAATAATAGATTGAGTTTTATAAACCAATACTGAATTAGTTGAATTGTATTTTTGAATATTAAATATCAATGAACTATATAAACAATAGAAAAATATTTACAGTAATTTTACAATCATATTTTCAACCATACTAAACTTTGTAATTTATAAAAATGTCTTTGCATTTTTTTAAAGTAAGTCGTTTTGTATGCAATTTCATATATAAAAGTTTGATATAAGTTCACTAATACATAATCTATAGTAAATATTATTTCATAAAAATAAACATCAGAATGATAAGCATCTAACAAACATAAACATAATCTAAGATACACATTTAAATTCACTATCATCATCTAATTATATACACCTCTAGGACATATAAATGTCATTAGCTAGTACACAAATCTAATAATCTAACAGGGCATCATAATTGTGATCACATCTAACAAAACACAACATTTTCATCTAACATTATCACTAGAAAAATCCTCAAATAATATAAATCTCATGTCAAATAACTACTATCACATACACATCTATCTATAAGTACATTAAATGAACATATATAATATGACCTAACAATATACACATCAACACCAACATATAAATTAAGTACATAAGCATGAACAAAAAAAAGAGCAATTATTATATTATATATTATATATATATATATATTATATATATATATATATATATATATATATTATATAAGTCAAATAAGTTAAAACAAATATCCGATATAATAGGCGTAGTAGTGCGAGCCTGGTCTGCGGTAGAAGACGATGGATGGTCACCTACTACCTGATCAACGTCTATCGAAATCAGTTGAGGTGGAGGAGGAGGTGGTTGGTCTGTAGTAGAAAGCGATGGATGGTCAAATACTGCCTCAATGTTGTCTATCAAACTCTTAGATCGAGGAGGAGGTGGTGGTTCTACTCTATTAGGAGAAACATAAGGCACATCCGCTAGCTCTGGCATCTCATCATCGGACGAATGACGAGGAGGTGTACTACCAGAAGGATCACCGACACCCTAACATCCATGATTTGATGGGATGGTACTACAAGAAGCATCATGATCACCATCATCATCATCATCATCATCATCATCATCATCATCATCATCATCACCCTCATCTAATGTATTTGTTGCTGCATTATGACCTGCGTCCCTCATCACTGCTAGTACCCTACTAGCTCCAATGATATGTAGCATAAGAGACATCATCTCCTACGGAAAATCCATTTATAGATCCAAGAACATCGGATCCATGATGATATATCGAGGCCTCATAGGGCAGACTCCCTCCCAGACCAAAACTCTAGCCAATATGTCACAATAGTCCATTTGAAATCGTAGACCAGCCCTATGGCCCTGGATTCCCACACCCCCTTGAGGATGTTGCTCACCCTCTTGAGCTTCAACCATATCCTCCATCTGGCAGTGGGGGAGGAGGCATGTTCCCATTAAATGAGTCGATGTCTACAAAATATATAGTACACAAAAATAATTAGATAATTTCATTAAATAATTTGATAAAACAATTTAAAGAACATGCTAGAAAAACAATTATTCTAATTCACTAAAACAATAAAATGAAATTAGAATAATTTAAATAAAACACTAATATTACCTCTATCATCTGGAGGCTTAGTCGTTGTGAATAGGATGTTGGGACATTGTCTCTAATCAATCTCCGTGTATGGAAATTCCAACACGAAAAACACATGGTCATCCTCACTTGTCAGTAGCCTCAATGCCTCGATAGAAATCCTCACCGGATACTCCAGCATACCCCTTTTGGGCATCATCTTCCCCCACATGCACATTTATAGATCTAAGAACATCGGATCCACGATGATACCTCTAGCCCTAGACTGGATCTAGTCACAGCAAAGACAAAACAACAATCAATTCCCTTAAATGGTCATCGTTGGAGGCCTACCTCAAACCAGTGCTTGATGAAGTTTCCATTTCACTACTCCAGCTTCTGTTTCTTTCTCCTCAATGAGCAATAAACTTGAAACACCACAAGAAAACAACAAAGCATGTAACTGAGAACAACAACGATCTATTTACTTATAAAGTCAAGAAATCATAAGCTATCAAGTAAATTGTGCACAAGATATAGGAAATCTTCATTGATTGTATTAAAATGAATCAAGAGCAAAGCTTACAACCAAGTCTTGATGTCACAAGCCTTCTCAGAGGGTCCAGTCAATATGTTTCTTCAAGCATTCACTCTTAAGAATGGATCTCCCAAATAGATTATATCTCTCTCTCACTCACAAGCTCTAATACAAGGTTAAGGCACCCCAGAACCTCTTACCAAACTATTAGCAATTCCACACTTGTCACACTCACACCAAAGCTATCTACTTAGTTTCAAAGCAAACTCAAAAGAACAAGCCAGCACTACCCAACTAGAGAACTAGCAGATCATAGCAATGGTGAGTGATTTTATAGGAGAAGGAGTCTCAATGAAATGAGGGAGAGGGAGCTTATCCTCAAGGGAGGTTGCACAAGAGGCGGAACCACCATCCTAAAGGAGGAAAGGCGACCCAAACTGACCTAACAACCAACTCTAGAAACACCCAGAAGGTCATCTGTTTGAACAAATTCACCAATTCTAGATTGTCGCAAGTCATGAACTAAGGCTCAGCAACGACATCGCAAGGAGGCAATGCATTCAGACCAATCGTCGCAACAAATAGTTGGAAGCCTTGCACCGAGCCCTAAAACTCGACCATCGCAGGAAACACGTGTACACCTGTGACGGTGTCGCGACAGGACTGTTCATGACAAGGGATCGTCTCGTATATTAATGGCTTACTCGTGATGAGGCGGAAACTTAGGAAAAAAGGGTCAGTTCTTCAGCATCAAAGAGCACTATTTAATCTTTTTGCATAAGTGGGAAGATATGGACATGTGTATTTGATACATGACACAACAGAGGGACTGAGATGAGGACAGTGACAAATTACTGTGTAACACCCCTTGAGGATGTTGCTCACCCTCTTAAGCCTCAACCATCTCCTCCATCTGGCGGTGGGGGAGGAGGCATGTTCCCATTAAATGAGTCGATGTCTACAAAATAAATACTACACAAAAATAATTAGATAATTTCATTAAATAATTTGATAAAACAATCTAAAGAACATGCTAGAAAAACAATTATTCTAATTCATTAAAACAATAAAATGAAATTAGAATAATTTAAATAAAACACTAATATTACCTCTATCATCTGGAGGCTCAATCGTTGTGAATAGGATGTTGGGACATTGTCTCCAATCAATCCCCGTGTATGGAAATTCCAACACGAAAAAACACATGGTCATCCTCACTGGTCGGTAACCTCAGTTCCTCGGTAGAAATCCTCACCGGATACTTCAGCATACCCCTCTTGGGCATCATCTTCCCCCACATGCACATTTATAGATCCAAGAACATCTGATGCATGATGATACTTCGAGGCCTCATAGGACAGACTCCCTCCCAAACCAAAACTCTGTCCAATATGTCGCATTAGTTCATCCGAAATTGCAGAACAGCCCTACGGCCCTGGATGCCCACACCCCCTTGAGGATGTTCCTCACCCTCTTAAGCCTCAACCATCTCCTCCATCTGGCGGTGGGGGAGGAGGCATGTTCCCATTAAATGAGTCGATGTCTACAAAATATATAGTACCCAAAAATAATTAGATAATTTCATTAAATAATGTGATAAAACAATTTAAAGAACATGCTAGAAAAACAATTATTTTAATTCATTAAAACAATAAAATGAAATTAGAATAATTTAAATAAAACACTAATATTACCTCTATCATTTGGAGGCTTAGTCATTGTGAATAGGATGTTGGGACATTGTCTCCAATCAATCCCTATGTATCGAAATGCCAACACGAAAAACACATGCTCATCCTCACTGGTCAGTAGCCTCAATGCCTCGGTAGAAATCCTCACCAAATGCTCCAACAGACCCCTCTTGGGTATCATCTTCCCCCACATGCACATTTGGACATCAATGATCGTCCTAGGAGGGAAATGGTAAAATTTAGGCCTAGTCTCTAGAAACCTCTCAAAAAATAAACAAAAAATCTCTGAAGCAATAGGGAAGGTCGCCCCCCCACGTCTTAACACACGACATCTATTTAAATCCATGAAAAAATGCCTCAAAAAAATGGCAAACCATTTGGTGCAATGTGGCACCTGAATCAAAGAATCAAAATAATACAAAAGATGGCAACTAATGTGTTTCCCATCACTACTAGAGTATGCAATGGTGGTTACTAATAACAAGGGGCACATAACCTCATGTGTAGCAAATGAATAAATCCATAGTTGTTCGCCATGAACCTGAAAATTTGTTGGGTCAACCGCATGAGGCCCAACATATCTTTGGGTGTAGGAAAGTTGAGACTCAACTGCAACCCCATGGGGGACATTAGGGAACTAGGGAAAATCCTCCCATATCCCGGATAGGCCAGGGATAAATTATATGTCCTCCTCAGTGGGCCTATACCATTCCTTAGGACTGACATGGAAAGCTTGCCCCTGGGCACTTCATCAGTGGATCAGATGTGCCAATAAGACAGAGTGTGCCTTCATGGATGTAGCCTCCTCATAGTACTTAAGGAGGCCTACATCCCTCAAGAGTGCTTGGGTCACTGCAGTAATAGGGTGAGGGTATAAAACCCTCTCCCTCTCTCTGGACTCCAATGATCGAGCCATATTGTATGGGTCCTCCTTGTTGAGAATGGCAACAACAAAATCCTAATTTAATTTTCCCTTGAATTAAATTAGGAGATAAGTGTAATTCCATGTCAGAAGACAACAAGAATGAGTTAACCAATTCAATTCACTTAGTTGGCTCAATTAATTTGAGTTAAGGGCCTAACTAGAGTCATGTAGAGTGATTCCTAAATTTTAGGAGCCTAGGTTGAGTTTAATTTGAGTTGTAATAATTTAATTCAGTTAAAGTTAGTTAAAAGAGTTCCAACTGTTGGAGAAACTAGTAGGAGGTCTAGCAGTGGGGTGCATCTTCATTTTTCAACCAGTTAGTTGATAAATGATCCATAATTAACTCATGCATGCATGAAATGCGAGTTACCCAGTTGAGATTGGAGTTCAAGAGCAGTGTACTATCAGTTGTATAATTTACTAAGTTATAAAGGTGGTGCATGCAGTCAAAGAAGGGCCTATAGGTATTGCACAATTTAGGATGTGGATTTCCCTAATTAATAGGGGGCTAATTCCCAGGGAAACAACACAAAGAAATAAGAGCTTAGAAGGAAAAAAAAATTGTCTAAGTATTGGCCAGAGTCAGCTTGTGAGGCAGTGGGATAGATTATACTTGTGCAGAGATTGTTCAGGCTTGAACAAGCATTGTATTTCTTCCCTATTTTCTGATCTAATGCAATATAGATAGGAAGGGGTTTTGAGCAGCAAGTTTTCCCTTTAGATAAATCTCTGATCATATGTATTTGAATGTTGTCTCATGTTTATGTTCTAATTTCTCGATCGATTAATTGTTTCTGCTAATGAGTAGAGTAGATTCAAGTCTTTTGTTTTAGCATATTACATAAGTAGTTTGAATCTACAAGGAATTTCTACATGGTATCAGAGTAAGAATCACAATAGAAAAGAAGAGAATTCAAAGTTTGTGTAGGAGGTTCTAATTACAAGATCAGTGTTATAGGTTTTCTCTAGGGCTAAGAAGATGACTTCGAATGGACTCAAGCTCGATTATGCTCTGGAAGGAACCACAAATTTTGTGGCATGGAAGATCCGTATGGAGGTGGTATTAGATGATAACGTGCTTCTATATTACATCAATATAGATGTAGTTAAACCCCCAACAATTGATGCCCAGGATCTCACTCAATGGAAGAAGGATGTAGTTAAAGTGAGGAGGATCATAATGGAGGGAGTTTGAGATCATATTGTCTCAAATCTCCATGGGAAAGAAACTCCATTCGCGATGTGGAAAACACCGACTAAATTGTTTGAGAACAATAATGACCACAGGAAGTTGGCATTAAAGGACAAACTTCGTAGCATCAAGATGCAGAAGGTTGGATCAATTCCACAATACATAAGCAAATTCACACAGTGTCATGATGAACTTGGCAGGGTCATTATTATTGTTCTTGAAGAAGATATGGTATCTCTAGCTCTATTGGGTCTTCCCAAGAGCTGGCACAGTTATCAAGATTTTGTGAATGGTAGAGACAAACTACCAAACTAGGAGTGGTTATGGTTTGATATTGTGCAAGAAGAGATCAAGAGGAGCAACATAGATGGAACTTCATCCAAGGTTGAGGATGAGGAAAATTGTGCCTTGGCAGGGAAGGAAGATAAATGGAAAGGGAATAAATCCCAATCCAAAGGAGATTTTGGTCTAACGGGCAAGAAGAAAGACTTATCGAAGATTAAACCTTGCCACTGTCATGAGCTGGGACACTATGCCATGAAGTGTCCGCAAAATAAGGCCAGCAAGAATTCCTCGGGAGGAGCGGCAAGAAAAGCTCTAGATTCACAATTTGAGTTTGATTTCACACTCATTGCATGCATGGTGACATTGGTGATTGGTAGTGTGTGGTATCTAGATAGTGGAACCTCATTCCATATGACGGGAAACAAAGAATTTTTCAGTGACTTGGAGGATAAGGACCTCTAGATGCACATCGATATGGGATATGATGGAAGGTATAGCGCAACTGGTATCGGTACCGTTACTTTTCAGATGGACTCTAGTTATCCTCTCACATTAAAAGATGTCATGTATGTTTCGGGTCTAAATAAGAATTTAGTTTCAGTTTCTATGTTGGAATATCAAGGCTATGATGTGATATTTAGCAAAGGAAAGGATTTCCTTAAACATATTGCCAAGGTACAAGTGAAGAGGATCGGGGTTTGGGTGAAGAACCTCTATAAATTGGATACAGAAGAATGTGTTTCTTTGAGCACGAAAGCAGAGAAGGTGCAAAGTCGAGACATCGATGAATTATGGCATAGGATACTTTGTCATTTTCACCATGGAGCCTTGAAGATCATCCAGCATATTTCTATAATACTTCCCAAGGGTGCACTAGAGCAGCAAGATACATGCAAAGTGTGTACACTTGGGAACTACACTAGAGCCACTTTTCATGATAAGGACAATAAAGTGTAAGCATCCCTCTAAAGATTTCACTCATATGTGTGTGGACCCTTATTGATAGCCTCCATGGCCAAGCACAGGTATTATATTATATGTGTAGATGATTTCTCACATATGTGTTGGATTTTCTTCATGCATAAGAAAGACCATACATTCTCAATTTTTTGAATTTAAAGCACTCGTTAAGAAAGACAATAGTAGGAAAGTGAAGGCTCTCAAGAGCGATATTGGTGGTGAATATGTGTTGAATGAGTTCAATAAATTATGTGCAAAAGAAGGCATTCGACGGGAGTTAATAGCACCCCATGACCCACAACATAATGGGGTGGCTGAGAGGAAGAACAAAATTATTGTAGGAGTTGCACGGGCAATGTTGCATGATTAGGGCCTACCGTTGCACTTGTGTGCTAAAGCATGAAACACAATTTTATATGTGTAGAACAAGAGTCCTCATCGGATTCTCATGATGAGTACACCAGAAGAAGATTTTTAAGGAAGAAACCAGATGTGTCATACTTCAGGATCTTTGGTTCATCAGTTTACTGTCATGTTTCCAAGGATACAAGGAAAAATATAGAACCAACAATTGAGTTGGGCATATTTGTGGGGTATGATGATACACCTCACAACTATAAGGTGTACCTTCCATCTCACAGGATGACAATTGTTCATAGATATGTGAATTTCGATGAATAGAAGTCCATGAGATGTTCCCTTGAGAGGTAGCTTCAGTTGCATAGAGATGAGACGATTTTGGCTCCAAAGGAAGAACCTCATGATGTTGTGGAGAAGCCACAACTAGAGGATCAGACACTGGAAGCACCCACTCATGCGAAGACATCCAAAGATGGAAGGAAGTGCACCAAGGAAGCTGATAGATTATTTCATGATGCTAGAGAGAATCTGGGAGCACCCACATCTCATCATAGGTAGAGGAGGTCACCAGATTGGTACACGAGGTACATGGGTCTGATGAGTGACCTAGTTGAGGCAACACCGTCTCCATTCAAGGAACCAGTGCATAAGCTAGTACAGGTTGATGCCATGCTAGACGGATATGATTCCATAGTCATAAACAGTGTTTGGGAATTTTTACCAAGACCAGAGAACAAGTCATTGGTAGGTTCGAGGTGGATCTACAAGGTGAAGCAAGCAGCAGATGAAAGCATCGAGAAACACAAGGCCATATTTGTGGCTAATGGGGTTCTCTTAGGTGGAAGCAATTGACTATGAAGAGACATTTGCTCTAGTTGCAAGGTACTCTTCAATCAGATCAATTCTAGCTTTTACAACACAAATGGGGTGGAATATCCACCATATGGATGTGAAGACAACATTCCTTAATGGAGTGATTGTGGAGGAGGTTTACATTGAGTAGTCAAAAGGATTTGACACCTTCAACAGAGTCGCATGTGTGCATACTCAAGTGGGAGTTGTATGGATTGAAATAAGCACCTCATGCTTGGTACATCAGGATTGAAAACTATTTCACCAGGTTGGGCTTCTCCAAAAGTGAAGCAAATGCAAAACTTTACCATATTGTGGTTGAAGGTAAATTATCAATTATAGTATTATATGTCGATGATTTAATTTTATCGAGTGATGAGAAGTTTATCAAGTCTTTCAAAGAGGATCTTGCAAGATAATTCGAGATGAAGTACATGGGACTTATGCATTATTTCCTTGATTTGGAGGTACGGAAAGGAGATGGGGAATTGTTGGTCTCTCAGGGAAAGTATGCCAATGAGATACTTAATAATTTCACATGGAGAGCAGCAAACCCATTGAGACTCCTTGAGAAGGGATTTGGAGGAAGGAAGATGCTACTTCAGGTGAAGTAGTAGAGGCTACCATCTACAAGCATCTTGTGGGTTCACTTATGTATTTGGTGAACACATGACCAGACATGTGTTTTGCAGTTAACCATCTTAGTCAAGTAATGGTTAAGCCAACCAACTTGTATTGGAAGGAGGTCAAATGTGTGTTGAGATACCTCAGAGGCACTACTTAGTATGGTCTTTGGTACAAGCAGACAGAGGGAGTGAAGTTGCAAGGCTTCACAGTTGTAGATTGGGTGGGTAGTGCATCAAATAGGAATAACACATCAGGAGGCATCTTTAGTACTAGGTCAGGAACAATTTCTTGGTAGACTAGGAAGCAAAGATTAGTTAGACTCAGTTCAATAAAAGCAAAGTACATGGTTTCTAGTCAAGCAACTTGTGAAGCTATCTGGATAAGGAAGATTCTTGTTGGGTTCTTTGGTCAGATGATGGATGCCACTGTGATTTACTATGACAATCAGATTTGTATCAAACTCCTGGAAATCCATTTTTTCATGATCGATCCAAGCATATCAACGTCTAGTACCACCATCTACGATATTGTATGTGGAGGAGGATCATGTTGTTGGAATACATTCCTACAAAGGAAGAGGATGCAGATATTTTGATAAAGGCATTGTCAAGAGGAAAAATTGAGATCCATAGAGATATGATTGGGGTATCTGATAATCCCTTTGTTGTTGAGAGGGAGTGTTGAAATGGCAACAAGAAAATCTTGATCTAAGTTTCCCTTGAATTAAATTAGAAGAAAATTGTAATTTCACATCACAAGACAACAAGAATGAGTTAACTAAGTTAATTTCACTTATTTGGCTCAGTTAATTTGAGTTGAGGGCCTAACTTGATTCATGTCAGTTAATTTGAGTTGAGAACCTAACTTAAGTCATGTCAGTTAATTTGAGTTAAGGTTCTAACTTGATTCATGTAGAGTGGTTCCTAAATTTTAGGAGCCTAGGTTGAGCTTAATTTGAGTTGTAATAATCTAATTTAGATAAAGTTAGTTAAAGTTAGTTAAACTAGTTCCAATTGTTGGAGGAACTAATAGGAGGTCTAGCAATGGGGTGCAACTTTAGTGTTTAACCAGATAACTGATAAATCAACCATAATTAACTCATGCATGCATGAAATTCAAGTTACCTAGTTGAGATTGGAGTTCAAGGGAAGTGTACTATCAGTTGTATAATCTTTTGAGTTGTACAAGTGACGCATGCAGTGAGAGAAGGGCCTATAGGGATTGCGCAATTTAGGATGGGAATTTCCCTAATTATTAGGGGGCTAAGTCCCGAGGAATTAACGCAAGGCAATAGGAGCTTGGCAAGCATAATAATTGGCTAAGTATTGGATAGAGTCATCTTGTGAGGCAATGAGATAAATTATACTTGTGCAGAAGTTGTTCAGGCTTGAACAAGCATTGTATTTCTTCTTTATTTTTTGATCTAATGCAATACAGATAGGAAGGGGTTTTGAGCAACAATATTTCCCCTTAGATAAATTTATGAGCATATGTGTTTGAATCTTGTCACATGTTTATGTTGTGATTTCTTGATCAATTAATTTTTTCTGCTGATGAGTATAGTAGATTCAAGTCTTTTGTTTTAGCATATTACATAAGCGGTTTGAATCTACAAGGAATTTTTGCACGCCTTCTACTTCTTCTTCTTCTCTTGTTGTTGCTCCCTTTGTTGATGCCATTGCTACATGATTGACATATAAAATACATCAGCCTCATACATAAAATATAATTTTATTTTTTTTATTAAATGAAACACATATTTCAATTAAAAAAAGGAACTCATTGGTGAGCTCAAAACACAATCATGCACTGCTTCGGTGTGCTTCCGAATATAACCACACTGATATTGGTGCACACATAAGTATGACACACCACTATTGGTTCCCAAATTTGAATTTTTATAGCATTGCGACACACTTGGGCACTGATGCACACGTATAACCTTCTTGTTCTAGTACGGAAAGTTCAGGTTATCAAACACACCGAGCTGTAGCTATATTTTAAAACATTAATTTGCAGTGCATTTGGTAAATATAAACGGACTGATTGTGATGCACCGACGTACAATTTATCTCTTTCCCGGTGCATTTTCATTTATAAAATGCACCTGAACAACTACAATGTGTTATGTTCACACATCAAAATGTGGTGCACCCTGTAAATTTATAGGGTGCATCGCTATTGATGTGAGCAAAACATATTGAGCACACTACGCGGTGACAATATTTTTTTTTCCAAAAACTGTGGAAAATTTAACCTATTTTGTAATTATATCTACTAAAACATTGAATTAGAAAGAAACATAGAAACTACCAAAACATTTGGTCATCGAGGAGGCATTGTGAACAAGTAATGGAGAAAAACAAATTTTAGCACAGTTTGAAAAAATTAGAAACTCAAATAGTAAGCATGGTAGGGAAGGATGGTGAGCAAGAGAAGCATAGATGTCAGGGTGCTTATATGAGGAAAGAGTGGCACCGATGCTTCAAATCTCTCCAACACTATATATAGTAAAAGTGAAATTTTCGGCCGGGAGGTTTCTTTTATTTAACCCTCCTTCGATGCGTTTCACTAACCACACTAGTGCATAATAAATCCAAGATGCACCGCTTTTTTTTTTAAATTAAAAAAATATCGTGGTGTTTTTCTTAAGATGCCCTATGGCAATTTTATACAAGTACCGCACCATGTTTTGTTTTACTGTAGCACCACTCTATTTTTAGAAATTAAAAATTGCATAGCGGTGCTCTTTATAAGAAGCCCCAGGGCGTTTTAGTACATTTACCACATTGGAGCATCGTCGAAAAACAGTACCGTAGTTTTATGAAATTTAAAACTACAGAGGTGCTCATTAGTGGTATGCACTTGGTTATTTTACTACATGAATGGCACCGATCCTATCGACTATTCAAGCACTGATGTGTTTTGTTATTTAGCGCACCGTGTTTTTTTTTTTTATTTTATAAAAATAAATTTTCCACAGTGCACCATGTTATATGTAGCACTAGTGCTTGTACGGATAGTAAAGCACCGATGTGTTTGTATATTTTAGATGCACCATCCAAAAACATCTGCTAAACATCCGCCCACCCACCTCCGCTAGTGACCTCCACTACAAATGGATTTTTGGATTATTTTTATATGGGCTTCTACAAAAACCTATGCTAGAAGGTATTTTCCTTGTAGTGCCCATAGGGTGTTTATTTATACTTCTTTAGATATAATCAATTGTTTTGAATTAGGGAAGATCTAGTCCATAAAGAACAATCCATAGTTTTAACTAATTTCAGCAAAGCCATAAAATTTTATCATCTCAATTGGTTGTCCCAGTTAGCTTCAACATCCAGTCAAACATATTATGAATCACTCGGTTGATCATGCCATGAATCAACCCATTAACCATTTAGTTGACAACTCAATCAACTATTCCACAATTCATCCCATCGACCATCCAATAGATCAT
Source organism: Pinus taeda (assembly GCA_000404065.3). Lineage (NCBI taxonomy): Eukaryota > Viridiplantae > Streptophyta > Pinopsida > Pinales > Pinaceae > Pinus > Pinus taeda. Next base: position 56,301 of record APFE030398183.1, on the reverse strand, counting down.
CTCATCCACTACTCTACTAGTAAACCCATCAACTATCTAGTTGATTGTCTCGTCAAATACTCCACTAGTCAACTTAATGAACTATCTTTAGTAGATATGTGATGAACCAACATAACCTGAGTGCAGTAGCCTCTAACTTTATTCATTCAAAGTGTTTCCTATACCCTTTGGCCCCCTTTAGCATTAATTTCAATGCAATCATTCTCAATGAATCCAAAAGGAAAAGAGGTCATCCATACTAGTAGCAAGAAGGGTGTTGGCAAAGGAATCTCCCACGCATCCCCTCCTATTCATACTCCTCAATATTTTCCACTATCATATCTTTGTGGAAACCAAAAAAGAGATAGAAAATATGGAGAAACTTATAAAAAACAGAGGCCATAGATTACTGAGGAGCAACTAGAACCAACATTTAAAGAGTGAGTTCCTAACCCAAGTTATTCAAGGACTCAGAAATAAAAAAATTTAGACTCGTTGAATAATATTAAATAAACAAATGATTCATTGCTCAAGTTATTGAAAAGAAAGTACATCAAAAATAGAAAATATTATATAAATTTAAACCTAATAGATAATAAATTTAATTCTCTCTATAAAGGAGTATTCAACATCTAAATCATGATCAATAGCCAAGCAAATTAACCATGTCATTTCATGGAGGCCAAACATGGTCCTCTAACTTAAATCATTTTGTTAATCTTAATAAGTAAAATGAAGAGTGTTAATTATTTCCTAGCTTTTCGTTTTACTTTATGTAGTTATTAGGATAGTTAGGCATGTATTTTAGTTCCTAGCATTTTGTTTTACTTTATGTCGTTATTAGGATAGTTAGGCATGTATTTTAGTTTCTAAATACTTTGAGGTATTTTAAGAAGTGTTTAAAAAATCAACAACAAAAATGTTTTAAAAACAACAATATAATATTATTGTAGTTATGGTTTCTCACATGTACACTTCGTACGTTTAACTTATCCGAAAAAAACGATGAGACAAGGTTTTATTCAACGAAGTGGAAAATATAAGAGGAGATCGCAAGGTTTTATTCAACAAAGTAGAAAACATAAAAGAAAAGCACATTAGTGTAAAAAATCATATGTAAATGAGCTTGACCAAGCGGGAATAATTAAATTAGTAAGAATGATATGCGATGATCATAATAATATATAATTTAAAAAAAATAAGAATGATATAAGACATAGAAGAATGATATGATAATAATAATATAGAACTAATTTCAAAGTAAAAATATGATTTTTTTTATAGACATAAAAATAATTTTAATAGTCCTTAGAATATATTGAACTATGAGTATAGAGAATATTTTAATAAAAACATATTTAAATAAGTTTTAAAATAATACAAATTGTGTTTTATAATAATGTGAATATTTTTTCGTAAAAGGAAATTGAAGATCATACCATTTAACCTGTATAAAAAAAATGAAAATAACTGTCAAAGAACTACTTTCTCAAATCATGATAACTGTGTATACATGAAGAGAATTTTCAGAATGAGGGGGATGGCGACCATTTTAGGGCTTCGACACTGCGTGGACCTACGCCCTTCAACCTCTGTTGCTCGTTTGCACTTGCCCCCATGACCCTTACGGGTAACACCCATCTGCTTTCTCCCCTTTTACTCCTTAGGCCCGAGTTATACTACTGACTTTACCTCACTGTTGCGGTTTACTCTTTACCCTCTTTGTTTCCCCTCCTCGGCAGTGCCACTAACCCTCACCATTTGTGGTTGCATCTGTCCCCTTCTAGCAGCTGTCATTAGTTTATTTTGACAGTTATGGATGAGCTGGGTGATTTTGCGAATCCTTCGGAGGATGTGCCATATGGACACCCACCAAGACTACTGTCGCACGCTTATTTCCGTTCATGTCTGAGCTAAACGACGAAATTGATGCCCTCCCTCCCTTATCACGCTCCCACATTCCGCTTGTTTCCCTACCAGAGGACGCCCCTTCTCCTCCTGAATACATTTCTCAGCCTCACTCTCTGTGCTCTCTGACTTTCACTGACCTCCCGACTAACCCTATCGGACAATCACTCGAAGCTGAAGCTACCCTAAACCCTACCTCGTCTGTGGTTAGTATCCCCTCTACCAAGAGACCCCCAGACTCTGTCGTTCTTGGCCCAGCTCTATCTGCTCCCCTAAATCCTGCAGCTCCTCCTCTTGGGAATTTTATGGGTATTGGACCTATTTCGGGGTTCTTCGCATGCATTCCATCGACGGTGGCTGAGCATACTAGGGTTCCACTTTCTTTGGAATCTGCTCAACCTACCTTGGCCTCGGAATCATCGGCTACGAGGAATTTTGGGGTTTCAAGAAAAAAAAGGTATTTGAAGCTTTGGACCAGTGTGGTGCTCCTTGACCTCACAGAAACACAACTCCTAGACTCTATTGAAACAACAGAGAAGGCACTTGTGGGTCGGGTTCGTGGCCGACATTACAATGTGGAGAAGCTACAGCAATGGGCCTTTGAGGTCTGGGGAGAACATCTGAAGGACATCCCAAAGGTACAGACATTTGTAAAACGGTGGTTTACCTTTCACTTCAGTTGTCTTGGGCATACCAACTGGGTATTATCCACGGTCTAACACATCGATCAGGCCCCTATTTTACTTCAAAGATGGACACCTCTATTTGACCCAGAACAGGAGCGGGTTGATGTAGGACCAATATGGGTTCGCCTCCTCAGATTGCCACTACACTTCTGGATGGAGGACGTTTTCAGGAGGATTGGAAATTCCCTAGGCATTTACCTTACATATGATGGCTCTTTTCAGTCCACGGGGCAGATGGCTTATGCCAGGATCTTGGTACACCTGGACCTCTCGGAGGGATTACTCGAACACATCGACATTCGGTGGCGGAACAACACCAGGAGACAGATGCTAGATTATGAGGGTGTGTCATTCCGCTGTCGGAGGTGCCACAAGGTTGGACACCTCTACAAAGACTGCCCCATATTAGGCAAATCTCATAAACAGTCCCCAGTACAGGAAGTGGCGAACCACCTACCCATCTCCCAGGACGACCAACCTTGGAATCAAGCATCCACTGATCCACAAAATATGGTAGCACCCACGAACCTAGCTGAAAAGCACAAGTCTCCATCAGGAAAATCCACAGCTCCCCCATAATCGAAGAAGCGAGGTCGATCGCCCCACCATCCTCATCTGCCTCCACCAGCTCGTCCACTGGTGCCATTCGAGCTCCCCCTCGCCGAGTATGAATCCTCCCTTAATCTCTGCTTCCACTTGTTGCTCATCTTTAATTGATTGAATTATATCTAGAACATCTTCTGGTCTTCACTCCTTGAACCCATCTAGTGTTCCCTTGGGTATGGGTTCGACCTTAGAACCTGCTGCCTCCGTTCCGCTCTCATGCCAGGTTATGGATTACCCCATTTACTCTCTTGCTCCATCCTTGCCTTCACCTTCACCCCTACCTTCATCTACATCTTCCTCTTAGCCCCCCCCCCTGCTGCAGGGTACCTGACTCGCTCAAAATCTAAGCGACAAGCCCAGGACCATGTCAGGCTAGATATTATCCTCTCCCCCCCTCCCCCCAGGGGCAGATCCTCCTCCCTATCAAAAGCCCAATATACAGCAAGAGATGAGATCGCATTGGGTATTCAATCTACTATTCCCGGGACCTTTAGAGCCAGAGCATCCCCTTCTGTACCCCCTCCATGAAGATCTTCTCTTTTAATTGTAGAGGGCTGGCTAGGCTAAATAAAAAACTAGCACTCCGCCATTTACTTACATTTGTATCTTTGGATATTATCTTCCTACAAGAGACCCTCGGATCAGAATCTGATATTACACTTTCTCTACAAAATATGCTTCCTGGGTGGACATTTTTTGGGCTTGATGCTCATGGGAGATCAGGGGGATTAGCCCTGGGTGTTAATACTCGTTCTATCGAGTTGCTCCACTGTTGGGGAGGAGCTAGCCACATCGGTGCAGACATCAGATCTGTGGATCTTGGAATGAATTTCAGGATTTTTAATGTTTATGGGCCTTGCCAAAACAAACCTGCTTTCTAGCAAAACCTCCTAGGTTCTGATTTATTTATGGAATACCACCTAATCATTGGCAGGGACCTCAATTTTTCCATAGGACATGCTGAGTCCTGGGGATGCAGAGCTCAACGAGACTCCCTATCGGATTACTCCCTAATTGTATTGGACTCTCACCATTTGATTGACATTCCCTCTGCCAAAATTCAAGCAAACTGGAGGAATAACAGGACTGGGGAAGACAGTTTGGCTCGTAGGCTTGATCGCTTTCTAGTCAAAGAAAAGGTCCTTGATCTGGGTTTTCATATTCGACAATGGGACGGAACAGGGGGTATTTCTTATCATCTCCCCGTTTATTTGGAGATTGATAGTGGGCGAATAAAACCTAAAGGACCTTTCAAATTCTGCTCCGACTGGCTTAAGGAAGAATCCTACATCAGTATGGTTACTGATTTCTCGAAAGAAAACCCTCCTAGGGTGAGGGTTGACTACATCAAAGGATTCATACACAATCTTATAGTATTGAAGAAAATGTCCAAACAATGGGCTCACAATAAAAGATTACAGGAGGAACACACCCTCAAAAAGATTGAAGCTGATTTAGCTGCATTTGAAAATGATCAAGGAGGAATATTCATATCTGAGGAACATAAGGAGAAGATGGTGAAGCAATACTTGGCCACGACCAAAATTCTAAGAGATAGGGAAGAAATTTGGAGACTGGGAAGTAGGGCCATTTGGATACATGAAGGGGATGAAAATACAAAGTTCTACGATAAATTTGCAAATGGAAGAAAGGTGATCAACACCATATGGCAGCTAAGGAATGACCACGGATAGATGGTCAATACCTTCCCACAATTGGCTGAGCTTGCAACATCACACTTCAAGCGCACATACAGTGCCTCGAGGGACACTAATCTAGTAGAAATCATCAAGGTAGCACAACTCTTCCCTAGATTCGTGGAACAAGAGGAGGGGGATGATTTAACAAAGGCAATTACTCTTGAAGAATTGGAGGCCACCTTAAAATTGTTCAAAAAAGATAAAAGCCCCAGACCTAATGGATGGACGATAGAATTCTATTTGGCTTTCTTCGATATTATGGGTGAAGACCTGCTTAAAATTGTTGAGGACTCAAGAACCAAAGGGTATTTTGAGTCTTCTATCACTTCTACCTTCATTGCACTCATCCCGAAGATGGACAATCCAACCTCCTTTGAGGATTTTCACCCCATATCTCTCTGCAACTGTATATACAAGATCATCGCCAAGATAATTTCCAACAGGATGAGACCCATCCTTTCCAACCACATCTCACTAGAGTAATTTGCCTTCCTACAGGATAGGCAAATACACGAAGTTGTGGGTACAACACAGGAGGTATTACATACTTTACACACCAGGAGTAGCAAAGGTATGATATTGAAGGTCGATTTATCAAAGGCTTTCGACAGGGTAAATTGGTTATATATTAGAATGCTTTTAACTCATTTACGATTTCCATTCTTGTTCATCAAATGAATCATGAGTTGTATAACCTACATCCCTTTTAGCATCCTGGTGAATGGAAGTGCTTCCCCCTTTTTTACATCTGAAAGGGGTCTAAGACAAGGTTACCCCCTGTCACCTTTGCTATTCCTTCTAGTTATGGAAGGTCTCAGCAAACTCATGAATGAAGAGCATAGAAGAGGCAGATTAAAGGGCATAAAGATAACAGATGGTTGCATCCTAACCCATCTACTCTTTGTAGATGATATCCTGATATTTCTCAATGGTAGTATTGGTGACCTTTGTAACATCAAAGCCACTTTCTCACTCTTTCAAGTGACTACGGGTATGCTCATCAATGACATGAAATGCACTTTGACAGTAGTTGAATGCACTCCACATGAGATCTATTTTTCTCTTCAATGGTTTCATTTTACTTAGTTGCAGTTGTCTGAAGGCTTAAAATATCTGGGATACAAGTTGAAGCCCTTAGGTTATAAGATTGTTGATTTGACTTAGCTTATATCCAAAATGGAAAAAAGACTCAATACCTGGTATCTCAAATATCTTTCACGTGCGGGTCGCCTCACTCTTATCAAAAGTGTCCTAGAAGCGACTCCTATTTACTGGATATCTCTGGCCTGGATCCCCAGAAGCATTCGCACTAGAATACAATCCCTCTATTGCTTATTTCTTTGGCAAGGAAACAAACAGGGCAGGATATTTTCTTGGGTCAGGTGGGAGGACCTGAATCTACCTAAAATGTGGGGGGGATGGAGCCTAAAAAATATTGAAGATTTCTCCTCAGCCCTTGCTGCAAAACTTGGATGGCACCTAGTTTCGGTCGACAACCTTTGGACGCGGGTTACCTTTGCAAAATACATTGCCCCGATGCATACTCTATACTAGATTAGAAGACCACATCTAGCTACTTCAGGGATTTCTATCATCTGGAAGGTTGTCCTGAAGGCTTTGAATCCCATTAAAGAGGGTATCACATGGAGAATTTGTTTCGAAAATAAGGTTCACATTGGACTCAACCCATGGGCGAGTTGTGGGAATATGCATCGACTCCCTATTGAACTCATCCAGCATCTTCATCTACAAAACATTTCATATATTGCACAAATTGCATATTTGGAAAATACCTCATTTTTACAATAGGCGTGGAAATATGCTCATCAATTAAACATCCTTCCCATATGGATACAGCGTTAGGAAGACTTCACTCTGGCCCTTACTAGAGCCCACATTCAAATACTTGAGGGTGATGATGAGATCATATGGGCCTTATCAAAAAATGGCCGATATATGCCCAAAGATGGATATTTGGCCCTGTAGGCATCGAGAAAGCCATTGATTATAGCCTACTGGTGGAGACCTCTTTGGAAGCTTAAAGCTCCTCCCAGATCAAGGCTATTAATGTGGACCATCCTCCGGAACAAAATCCTGACTGGAGATAATCTCCTCAAGCTCGCACACTTCAGCCCCCATTGGTGCAGCCTCTGCAAGTGTGAAAACAAATCTTTTTACCACTTATTTCTTGATTGCACAGAATCTCGTAAACTGTGGGATCATATTCTCCATACTTTCTCCCCAGCTGCAAATTGGACTGGCATTACTATAACGGAGGCCTGGCAATCCTGGTATAATACAGCATCATCACATAAACTCCGCAACCTACCCCTACTGGTTTGTTGGACTATTTGGATAGCTAGAAACATATTAATATTTCAATATTCAGCGTCGATCTGGTCTGTTTTGGCTGCCAGATTCATGGGCGATTACTCTCTCATTCCGCATGACCCTCCACCACGAAATTCCCGCATCCTTACACCTGTAAAAATAGATCATAACAAACCATGGGCATTTTTTGACGGTGCGGCACAAGAGAGAGGTTGTGGAGGGGGGGGAATTCTGCATTTAAACCAACAACATTCTTTTAGGATGCTTATAGGCTTCAGCAAAGTCGCTAATAATTACACTGAGCTCCAAACACCTCATATATTTTGCATTGGAAAAAGCCTGCAGAAGTTTACAATTATTTGGGGATTCTAAAATCATATGTGATTGGCTAAACAAGGAAACTAGATGTTTTACTTATACTTTGAACCACATACTGGATGAAACTTTGAGATTAATCTCATCTTTTGATTCTTTTACATGTAAACATATTTTCAGGTAGCAGAACGGGTCTACTGACAACTTATCCAAAGAGGTTGCGCTCGGGGAGCTGGGCATCTGGATGATCAGAGAATACCATGAGGGAGATTTTTACCAATACTTCCATCGGCCATTCATGGATTTTCCTACATAATTTCTATTATATATTTGGTATTGTTATGGATAGCCACATAACATATTTTCTTGTATATATAATATATATCTATATATATATACTAATATATAATAATATATTAATATATATATATATATATATATATAATATATATATATAGATATATAATATATATATATTAATATATATATATATATATTGATAGTTTCTAAACAGTTTGGATAAACATATGAAATGGTTTGGCTACAACCTTAATATATTGTTGCCTCCCTGCGTGGATAAAACAAAAATTTTTGCTTTTTTGTCATGTTGTGAATCGGATATGCTCTGCTCTACAGAATGAATTCTTTAACTTAATGAAATAACGATTTTTCCTTATGGGAAAAAATGTGAATATTTTTATTAAAAGAATGTAAATTAAAAAATATTTAAATTATTTTTCATTTTTATTTTATCTAAAGAGTTTTCGTTTCGGTTAATGTTGGATTGTTCTTGACACCTTGGTTCTTATATTTTTACCATTCCACGGTTGTCATTACCAAGATGCAAATATGGGTCAAACTTTCTATTATACCAGCTCACTTATGGAACTACACAATCTTTCAGGGCATTGGAGATTCTTTGGGTTGTTATCTTACTACTTATGTTTCTCATGCACATCTTGGTGTACATACCACACCGATGGTAGAATTTGCATTGAAATCAATATGAATAAAGCGCTGCCTGACCAAATCAATCTAAAAATCGATGATTTTCATTGGACTCTCAGAATACTACTTTTCATTGTCGCTTCTTTTATCAAACAAGTCACTTACAGAAATTTTGCCCAATATTTAATTCTTAATAGAAATGTAATATTCGCAATTCCATATCTAAATGTTGGAAGCTCTGTAACCCTCCTCCTATGGTAGGAAAGGCCTCTATGTCGGAGAAGGACGATGAAGAAACTGATGATGAATTTCATCCAGGGGAAAATCTCTAAGGGGCAAGGCCTTAAACATATCCTGTCATTTTGTTAGCATCAGGTTTTCACCTTCCCCTAAAGGTCGAAAAGCTATATTTATAAAGTTCATTATGGAAATTCATGGTTATGTAAAGGGCCTACAAAGTTTTTTGTGTAAATTTCTATATAAGCCTAGGGTCATGTCAAATAAAGTCATTTAAACTAAACCTAAATTTCCCTAAGCTTTTTGCAACGAAATTAACCTATCGCAAACCTTCAGTTGGCACTACGAAATATTTTTGTAGTGTTTTGCTGTGAAATATTTTCATAGCGCTCACCGAAAAAAATAAAACTTAGGATTTTGAGTTGCCAAAACTATCATTTCAACTTCCTAAGCGGTTTTTCACAAATTCCTATCCCTTTTCATCCATGATTTCACAAATAGTTGCATTTTGAAGCCCAAGAATGAAGTTTAAAACTAAACACTAAAATTCCCACTTTACCCTAAAATGGTCATTTCCAGCAAAACCAAAAATGTGTTTACCATGCATATGAAGGTTCTAGAGCAATTTGCAGCATCTAGCTAGGGTGATTCAACGTTGTGGAGGAATTTACAACGTCATAAACATTTTAACAATGGGTCGATCAGGTCATGTGAAGTGTTTTGAGCTCGATGTAATGTACTTTGAAGTTTATCCAGAAATGTTGACTCTATTTCGAAATGCAGGCTAGGAATCAATATTCCAACGCTTCAATGGACACAACCTAAGTTGGTGTCATGACTTCATACACTCTTATGATGGTAGTATAGTGAGAATTAGAACCCTATAGTTTCCAGTCACCGAGGAATCCACTGTAGAGGTCACTGGGTTTCCTATTGAGGGTGAAAGGTGGTTTAAAAAATTGAGATTGTAGAATGTGGACTTGAACATCTTCTTGAAAGAATACTGTCAGAACCAAGACTGGAATGTAGGATTCCTCCAGAACAAGTTGAATCCTGAATGGTGTAACGCTCTCAAGACTGTACAACTCTTTTTCACCTATGAAGGTAGGTACTTTAAGGCTTATTTGTATCACATGATGTTTTTATGTCGTTTAGCAGGTTTTAGTAAGATGAATTTTCCCTATTTTCTTCATCAAAGTTTGTTGAAGATGTCCACTAAATCTAGAACTAGACCTAAGCTGCAATCTCGTGATATTTTTCATCATGGACTGATAAAAATATTATATACTAGTGAGCTAAACAAGCAGGTAGAACAATTGAGACAAAGAAGCATAAGATAATCTACACCTAGAAGACTAAGAAGAGGTCAAACTAAAGTTGATGTACAAACCCTAGCTCAGGAAACAAAGGGAGATCCTAGCCACCCTATTGAAGAACATGTTGAAAATTCTGTAAAGGAAACAGATGTTAGGTTTTATGAGATGATAACAAGAAGACAATAGAGTTTAATACTAGAAGAAGAGGAGGTGAAGCACACAACAACAAAAAATGAGAAAGGGAAACAGAAAATGGAAACAGGGGATGAGGAAATGGAAATAGAGCCTAGGGTTTACTCCATAAAACCTCATACTCGCTATACAAACAACTTATACAGATTTTAAAGGAAAAAATAAACCCTGACCTGAAGAAGACAATGATTCTTTATGAAGATGAAGAGATTGTGCAAGTTTCAAAGAGCATAATGAAGGCCAAAAAATAGAGGAAAAGAAAGTATGTAGGCAGAAAAGGGAAAGAAACCCTAAAGACTGACAAAAACATATAGGGAGCTACCAAAAGGATGACAAGAAGCCAAAACAAGTTATACCTCCTTTTCATGAAAATATAGTTTATTGTCTCTGTGTTTTGAAAGCTTCATTAATTTACAGTTTGCTAAGATCATAATATTTTGATCAATGACACAAAGATTCATGTGATGGTATCTCTTAGTTTGTATTTTCTACATGTTTCATTGTTTCCTTCTCTGTGATATCATTTGAATGTAATGTCTTATGATATTTGAATGAGAATAAATCTTACAAAATTCATCCTGGTTTTTGATGTTATGTCTCATAGATTCAAATATTTTCACTCCTATCTTCTAAAGTTCTTTTAGGATTCATTTCATATGCCCTATAGTGGATTTTTTTTCCTATTTTCCTCTTTCAACTACAACGATGACTTGAAATTGTCTAGGATGTGCCATCTACCTTGCTTTTGTCAATCCTGATCATACAACCAATATCTTGGTAAGTTTCCTTAAACCCTAGCTGCTTCAATCCATTACCCAATGGACTATCTTCCTCATGCCCAACCAAACCCTACTCCAACATGAAATAATTGAAGACCTAGCCATTGTGTAAATGTATAGTCAGTTGCTAAATTTAGTGATTAGAGTTTCATAGAGAGCTCTCTTTGGATTGAAGGGGGCTAGCCTTCAATATGTAAGATTGGTTTGTAGAGGTTACCTTAGAGATTTTTTTGTTATAGCCAAGAGAAACTTTCTGAGAGATAACAAATTCCTAGTGTGGACCATGCTCCTTTGGCAAGCACATAAATATTAAATAATAATGCTTCTTCAGGTATATTGAAACAAACTCCTAAATCAACTTCTTTGAACTCTGACAAGGAATCTCTTTTAATGCGTAATGATAATTTTCATATCGCTTTAATCAAACTACCTTTAGAAGGTCATGATTTAGAAAAAAAATGAAAGAAAGGTCACCTTGAGGACCAACCCCAATTTGGGTGATTCGACTTTCTAGTAGCATCTTTTGTCCCTTTACGTCTATTTTTTTATTCTTTGTACCATTCATCTCTACTTTAATATTGATAGTATAGGGAAAATTATGCTAGAAATAGAGTAATAATGGAAAATGATTTAATTCTTTTATGTTTGGACAATGTAATTTTTAGACTTACAAAAAAAATAATTAAAATTTAAAATGAAATATTAAAAAAAAAACATTTTCATAAATTATGATAATTATTTTAGAAGAAAAAATTAACACAACTCACTCAAATAACATAAATAATAAATCATCATAATCCCTAAATCATAAAACAATTCACTCAAATAGCATAACTTATAAATTATCATGGTTCTTATGCTCCCTAAATCATTAAACTAGTATAGAAGAATCTAGCAAGCACCAAGAGGAATCAAAAGAAGAATCAAATTTTTTAGAGTGCAAAGATTGAAAAAGATTTGTAGCTGGAGAGATTTTATCCCCCTTGCCCTTTGATTGGTCTATGGTTATATATATATATATATGTGTGTGTGTGTGTGTGTGTGTGTGTGTGTGTGTGTGTATATGTGTGTGTGTGTGTGTGTATATATATATATATATATATATATATATATAAGGGGAGGCAAGAGCGAGAGGGGTTCTTTATAGCCTTGATGGAAAAATAGCAATGTAATTTGCTTAGGGTCTAAGCCTAGCAACCAATAATATGGAAGAATATCTTACATTATGGAAAGGAATGGAGGTGGCCATATAAAATAAAATTTTAATATTGATAGTTTTTGGAGACTTGATGTTGGTCATCTGCCAAATGAGGAAGGCCAGGGAAGCAATATGCTCGAATTCCCCTCCCGTGAACCAAAGGGTGCTTATTTCTGCATCACTATTTGAAAAAATGGAATTTTTCCATATCTTTATACCTTTGAACCCGGTAGTCAATATTTTAGCCAGAAAAGGTTCCACTATGGAACAAAGTAGCCTTGAAGTGGATAATAGTCTCATTCTCTCTCTAGTTCCCTAATCATTATGAAAGTCTCAAATTATAGTCACATGGATGGGGGCATTTTTCTTCCTCATTATTGTGTCTTAAAGAGATGTTTAAACCTAAAACATCGGATATAAGACTCACATAAGCTTGGGGATTTTTTGAAATGGATACGTGGTCAGTTTCCTTGCCATTCCCTTACAAAGTGGCATGTTCTCAGCAAAGAATGTGTATCAGGCTTCGAGGATTTTTTCTTTCCAGCCACAACATTAATGCTCCCTCACTGATTTCTTAATTGGGCTCAAAAGTGGTAGGTCTCTTCATTTGATTCAAGGTAGTGGTGTATTATTAATTTAATCTCTCTCAGGTGGGATATGCAGTGGATTGTCTTGGCTGTGAAGTCTAGGACCTTGAGCAGAAGAATGAATTTAAGGCAGTCATTCAATGTCATTCCTCTCTTATCAAATCTCTATCTACTTGATCTTTGGGTAATGACTCTAGATTTACAGATGATGTTTTGCTTGTGGGATGGCTATTCATTTTCCTATATATATAATTCCTTGGTTCCTCAAAATATCACTTTTTTCTCACCTCATCTTGGTTATGAAGTCAGTGTTTTCATTGCCAGCGAGTTATATAGTTTGGTGTCTAATTTATGGCATGCAATGGAAAATTCTGTGATCCCCTTGGAAAATGTCAATGCCAACCTTGTTCTTGACAAGCTTCTAGACGCTTCTCAGGCTCTACTAGTTTCCATTAAAAATCTTGAAGATTTGGATGAAAGGTAGAGGATTTCATTCCATCTCTTCCTGGAAGCTAAGTTGTTTTGTCATCGGGTAGAAATGGAACAATTGGCTGAAGGTGAGGAAGTGCATGCTCTTGGTGTTTGTTTTTCTGCTATGGAAGTCTCAGGATTTGCAAATGCACATTTTGATTTGGGTGATGAAGGTCCCTACACCATTGCTAAAAGGAAACAAACTTGTCATCTCAAACAAATGGTGTCGGCAAAAATAATTGTTGTTCAACTTAAGGACACATGGTTCCAGGTAGCGTCCTATGCATATGTGTTTTTCAATGAAGTTATTTAATTTTTTTCTAATACTTGGTATTTTTGTAGAGTCTATAGTGTCAATGTTTCTAGTTTAGGATGGAATAGTAGCCCCAAAACTTGCAATATTTTCTAATGGTTCTTTGTCACTAGGAATTTCGTATCAAAAATATTGTGTAAGGGTTCTGATCCCTAATCCAGGTTTATTAATATGAGAAACCTTACATGTTCTGTTTATAAACAAATTGCATTTTTGAATGCATAAATAGATTCACACCTTGAAAAACTCCTTGACCACTTGGATTGTGTAGACTACACTACTTATGTTTCTAACATATAGAATAGTCGGACTAGTTGAAATGTTCTAACACAAGATTTTATTTTTTCCAATTTTTTTTTTGGGAGTGGTTCGCGGACACCTTCAGTCAACGGGTGGCACTACGTCCACGGGAAAAATCTAGGATGACGCCCCTCGGCCTACTGCAAGACCTGACCCCAAGAGCTTTCAGGAATTGACCCTGTGACCTCCCATTTGGTGAGGCCCCGACTTGACCGATTGAGCTAACCCTTGGGGGTTATTTTTTCCAATTGTTTTATATAGTATACACGTAGTTTTTTAATTTAACCATTACATTGAAATATTTGATCTATGATTCATATTGAACTTTTTTATCATCAATTATATTTTTTAAATGTCACATACTAATTTTATATTGAAATTTAAATGAGCTACATAGTTTTATTACGAAATAATTGATTTTTTTTACTTTAAATTACTTCTTTTATTTGTACATTAAAATATTTTATTATGATTAACACTAAAATAGTTTTTTTTAGTATTTTATACTTTCTCTTCCTATATACATATATATCTTGGAAAATATAAGTTAATATACATATTCAAATAGTCTATTTAAATGTTGTATTAAAATATTTAAAAATAGAAGAATTATACATCTTCTTCGCACTCAAACTTGAAAATATATGTTTATTTTTAATTTTAGTTATTTTATCTCTCTAAAGTTAATATAAAATTATCTTACTATACATGGACATAAATATTTTATTTATGGTTGAGAGAGAGTGAAATAGTTTTATCTCTTTCATACCAACCAAGTATATTTTATTTATGGTTGAGATTGAGAGTGAAATATTTTTACCCCATCTCCTACATACTAACCATATATATTTATTTTTGCTTTTTATTATAACCGATATTTGTTTTATTTTTTTATTTAAAAATTTTTTTATTTTTATTTTTAAAAGGACATGTGTCAACTCCACATTGAGCATGTATGGAATCACACATCGCTCTCATATTGGGCTATAGAATGTGTGTCTCAGTGAAACAACATATGATCCCCTAAATCATTACAAAATATAACATGATAACTCTTATATAAATCATCTACTTATCATAATAAAGAAAATACCACAAATAATAAACTATCATAATTCCTAAATCATTAAACATATATTATCCCTTAAATCATTACATAAACAACAACATATAACATGATAACTCTCATATAAATCATTGCTTATAATAATGAATCAAATGCCACATGAATTGGCATTATGTAAAGTTATTAGAGCAGTTTTTAAGTGCGACTTTTTGGAGTTTTTGACATATTTCTGGTCGGAATCCGACAAAACAAATTGTGGTCAAATCTTGATATGTGTTGTTTAAAATATTTTTTTTATTGCATATATAGATTCTGTTAGGATATTCCGACACATAGGAATAGTTAAGTATAACTTGGTCTAGTATAGAGTTAGGTAAAGTGTGTTTCTTCACTATGTACATTTGTAACTTACAATCCGACGGTCACGATATGTAGTGATCCAACGGTTCATTCTCTCCTCGGTATTACCGACACTTGATCTATGGCTTGACACCCAATTGGTCCATGAATTCTATTTAAAGCGCATGGAGGGTCATTTGTAGGTTAACCATGCATGAGAGAAGCTTATGTAAATTTTCATTCTTTTATTAAAAAAATGCCTGTAGTGGCCATGTTGGCACAGGCCATGGACTGTTTCCCTCTTTGAGGGTTTTAACCACGTCAAAATACTGGTGTATTGATCTATGATCTGTTTGTGAGCGGTGTCCTTTTGGTGTTCTGTCTGAGGAACTTACCCTGTAAATTCCTACATGGTATCAGTGCTATTTGAGGGTCGCGTCTATTGTTGATCCAAATCTGAAGCTGGTAGAACTGCATGCGACTGCCATCTCCTAGATCTGTTGTTTTTTACTGCTTTCGGGCCGAGAGGACTACTCTGTTGTGTTGGGAGCATCTGTTCCAGTGAGGAACCCCTTTTGTTTCACGCGAAAAGGTTTCCGGTAGCCCTAGCTGCGTCATTTTTAAGATCTGGAGGGAAAAAGAGGTTTCTCAAGGCAAGCACGCAACCCAAAGCCCCCCCTCTCTCTCTCTCTCTCTCTCAAATTTTTTGTATAGATCAATTGGTTCAAAGCTATTTTAAGAGAGTAGAGGTCTTGGGTTCAAATCTCCATTTTGTGGGGGCGTTTTTTCATTCCCGCACATTCCCGCACTTTGCCGGCAACTTCAACAATTTTTTTTCAAAAAGCCATAACTTCTTCATCCGGAAGCCTTTTTCAGAGCCGTTTTTTTTTAAACAGCCTATTTTTTCGAGATCTATCCATTGGAACACTTACTTTCAGCATCTTCAGCTTCAATTTTTTTTAAAAAATGGAAAGTCCATGCCAAGTCATTCTTGACAGCACTAACTACTTCCAATGGGTAGCCTACATGAAGATTTACTTAGAAGTAAAGGTCTCTACAGAATAGCCACGGGCCAAGAGAAGAAACCAACAGATGAAGACAAGGTTCCAAAATGGGAAAATAGATAAGATCAAGCACGTGGTTGATAGGGATGTCTATTTCTCCTGATCTTAGATTCCATATTGCAGAACTTGAAACTCCTCATGAAGCATTGGAACAACTCACTAAAGTTTTTGGGATTAAAAATTAAATTAGAGCCCATCAACTTGAAAATGAGTTGCTTACATTGGATCCTAATAATTTTTCTTGCATTGAAGATTTCTTGGCCAAATTCAAGACCCTTAGATATCTCTTGGAAGGTGTTAAGGTTAAGAAAGAAGATAGTAACCTTATTTATTCCATCCTTACTAAGTTGGGACCAGCCTACTCTGTATTTGTTTCCACCTTCCATTCTACAAGGGAAGCTTTCATTTGTCAAGAAAAAGACTACAAGGCCCCTTCCTTTGACTCTTTTTGTGATTCTTTAATTAGAGAACAAGAAAAACTCTTACACCTTGGTCTTCTTAATCTTGGAAACTCTTCCAAGAAAGCGTTAGCCGCCCAGCAACAACCAAATTTAAAGAATCCTAAAAAGTCATATCCTAAAAAGAATGGTCCTAAA
>APFE030398183.1:22712-37250 GCA_000404065.3 Pinus taeda | reverse complement strand
GTCTCAAGCAAGCTCCTCGGGCTTGGTATGCCAAAATGGATAGTTTTCTTTTAGAATCTCGCTTTTCTAGGTGTCATTCTAACCATACTGTCTACACCAAGAAAGAGGGCAAGTCTCTTATCATTCTTGTTCTTTATGTTGATGATCTTATTCTCACTGGTAGTGATCCCAATCTTATTAACCATGTGAAGTCCAGCCTTAAAAAGAAGTTTGAAATGACAAACTTAGGACACTTACATTATTTTCTCGGTCTTCAAGTCTTGCAATCCAAGGAAGGTATTTTCCTCTCCCAATCTAAGTATGCATGTGATCTTCTACGCTTTTTTTACATGGAAGATTGTAAGCCAGCTCCTTCTCCCTTTCAGTGTGGAGTCAAACTTTCAGTCTCTTGTACTTCCCCTCAAGTTGATGCTACCTTATACCGTCAACTTGTAGGAAAACGTTTGTATCTAACCCATACTCGTCCTGACCTTTCCTTTGTTGTTGGTCTTGTTGCTCGGTTTATGCAAACCCATGTGAAAGTCATTGGAAAGCAGCTAAAAGAATACTCTGTTATGTTTGAGGTATAGTTCAGTTTAGCATTCATTACAGTGCCGAAGCATATCCTCTATTGGTTGGTTTCACTGGTTCTGATTGGGCTGGTGACCCTGATGATCGGAAGTCTACTGCCGGTTATGTGTTCACTCTTGGTTCAGGACCTATTACATGGGCTTGCAAGAAACAAGCTACCATTTCTCTTTCTTCAACAGAAGCAGAGTATCGTGGTGCCATAGAAGCTAGTAAGGAAGCCTTGTGGCTTCGTCAGATCCTATCACAATTTGGCTTTCACCAGCAGCATCTGACTACACTTTGGTGTGATAATCAAAGTGCCATTCAGCTTTGCAAAGCTCCAATTCAGCATCAGCGTAGCAAACACATTGAACTACACATGCACTTCATCAGAAAGCTCATTCATGACCATGTTCTTGAAGTGCAATATTGTTCAACAGATGATCAAGTTGCAGACTTCTTTACAAAGGCTCTCACAGAGGCGAAGTTTACTAAACTTCGATTTATGGTTGGAGTTCAGGAAGTTGTCACTAAGGGGGGATAGGCTCTAGTGCCTCCTTCCTTCTCCTATTGTGTCATATTTGTAAATCCTTCAATCCTATCCCAAGTTGTTCTTAAGGGGGGATGTTAGGATCTTCCAACACATAGGAATAGTTAAGTATAACTTGGTCTAGTATAGAGTTAGGTAAAGTGTGTTTCTTCACTATGTACATTTGTAACTTACAGTCCGACGGTCATGATATGTAGTGATCCGGTGGTTCATTCTCTCCTCGGTATTACCGACACTTGATCCGTGGCTTGACACCCGATTGGTCCATGAATTCTATTTAAAGCGCATGGAGGGTCATTTGTAGGTTAACCATGCATGAGAGAAGCTTACGTAAATTTTCATTCTTTTATTAATAAATTGCCTGTAGTAGCCACGTTGGCGCAGGCCGTGGACTGTTTCCCTCTCTGAGGGTTTTAACCACGTCAAAATTGGTGTATTGATCTGTGATCTGTTTGTGAGCGGTGTCCTTTTGGTGTTTTGTCTGAGGAACTTACCCTGTAAATTCCTACAGATTCAACACCCTCAAAAACCCCTGGGGAACTTCAATTGTGAAGAGATCACCTGTCAAACTTGTGATTTCAATGAATCCCTGTCGGATTCTAAACAAATTAGATCAAGAAATAAACCAAAAAACTTTCTGAAAAGTCACACTTAAAGACTATTTATAAACTTATTACAAATCAAATCAAGTAAATTTTAATTATAACTAAAATATGCCTTCAATATGTTAAATCTAGTATGTAAATCCCACTAGCACAATTGGTTGAGGATAAGCTTCCTTAGCAAGGTCACTTAGGATCAAACCTTATAGAGGGTATTAATGCCCTATGTTTGGTTTAATTATATGAAGTAAAATTTGATATAACAATTTTTTTAAAAGAAAATGGAAATATATACTAGTCGAAAATGGTAAAAGTTCCTTATACTTTTATTATTTAATATTTAAGGTTTATACTTTTATTATGTAATATTTAAGGTTTGTAAATTATTATTATTTATCATTATTGAGTTATTTCATATTGTTAATTTTTACTTTTAATTGATTTTGAAATGTTTATATATAATTTTGATATTATTAATTTTCCATTATTGTATATTTATATTTTTAACTATAAGATATATACAATCCAATTTAAATCCATCTTAATCCTCCATCTATCAAGCATTTAGAGGGGTCAAATATTTCGAGGTGCAAACTTTTTCTCATCCAAATCTATCTTAACCCTTTATATATCAAGCGTCGAGAGGGATCAAATCTTTCGAGTTGCAAACCTCTTTTTTGAATGCAAAACTTGAGGAAAGATTTGCACCTCGAGAGATTTGATCCCTCTTGTTGCTTAATAGATCTAGGGTTAAGATGGATCTAGGTTAGTTTCAGTCATGTATGGTCACACAAAATTTGTTGAACGTCTAATCATTTTAATCATTTTAAAAATGTTAAATATGTCTAAGATTAATCAAGTCATTTTAATTTTAAATTTACTCTGTTACCTCAATTTTTTAAGATGATAGAGATTGTTAATAACTTGAATGATGAAATAAACAATTTGAATGAAAAGTGACAATGTAACAGTGTTGAATGATAGAAAATGTGAATAATAAGAATGTAGTTAATTACAAATACTCTACTGGGATACTTCTCAAACCATTTTCTTCTATTGTTCTTATTGTCACACCTATTAGTTTTGCCTTTTTTTTTCCACCAATCATATAAAACAGGGTAGTTAAAATCGTAGACCATTCAAATCTTTAACTCGAGGTATCGCACTAAATGTTATACCTTGTCTCTCTTTCTCTCCAATATTAATAGTATTTTTCTCCAATGTCAATCATTATCACTTATGGAGTGTTAAACCCCAAGTCATTTTCATTGATAGTTATGTTATATTACCTTGTTTGAATGTAAACCGACTAACAATGTTGAATGATGGAAAATGTGAATAATAAGGATGTATTCAACTACAAATAGTTTACAATTTCAAGAAGAAAACATTTCAGGCAAGTGAACATTTTATTTAAGATTAAAATTCAAGTATTTAATTTCTAGTTGAATTACTGTAACACATAAATCAATGAAAATTGTCAATAGTTTTTTTGTGCTTACACTAAAATCAATGCACACTATTAATCTAATTACTTTGAAATTAATGTACATCATATGTCTAATTACATCAAATCAGAAATCAACTTTGACATTGAAATAAATGCATCTAGTGTGTTGAAAATAGCAACAAGAAATGCTAAAAATAGAAGTGCTAAAAATACAACTGTTATAAATAGAAGTTTGGGTACTAGTGTTGGACATAGCAACAAGGAATGAAAAATGGAAGTGCAAAAAATAGCATTTCTATAAATAGAATTTCAAGATAGATTCCAATTTTAATTAGTCCCTGAACTAAAATTGAGAAGTAAAATTCGAATTTGATCTTAGCAGTTGTTTGTAAAATAATTAATTAATTCATCTTGAGTTAATTAGTTGTAGGAAATCAAACATGAAGTCTATGTGAATACATGCAACAGTTATCCCTTTGATTGAGGAATTTATCCCTTAGTTAAAGAGATAAGGATGAGTTGTAATTTGAGTTGTAATTAGTTGGCCCAGTTAACTGAGTCAAGTCCAATTAGATTAATTCAAACAGTTTGTTGAATTATTTGTGAGTTCAATTAGTTAATACTTGCATGCATGTAACTATTGCACTTCAGATACCTGAATATTCTCTCATAAATAACTCATGCATGTCAATTCAGTCAAAGACCCAGTTGAGATTAGAGGAAGGGACATTGTACTATCATTTGGAGGATTTTTCCCATATAGGAAACTCATCCATGCAGAAGGAATCATCTCCTTCAGGTTTTTGTAGTTATTTCAAAGGTCAGAGCAGTGTGTGAGGGATTATTATACACAGGTGGCAGTTTGACGACCTAGGAAAAACTGCGCAAGGAAATAAGAGGCTTGGAGGGCAGAGGATAAGGTCTGTGAGAAGCCTTTGACTGTCTATGAGAAGCAGAGGGATTGTACTAAGAGCTGGATAGCTTGTGAGCTAAAGCTTTGTATAATCCGGACATATTTCCACTTGTATGATAATACAGAGATTGGGGTTTTAGGCTGAGGCTTTCCCAAAGTATTCTTTTGTGTTCATGTGTGATTGATTTCTCATTCTCAGTTATATGTGTTCTATCTTGATCTTGCTCAATTTGGTTAAGCTTCCGCAAAGTGTTGTAGAAGTAGATCTTGTATTATGTTTTAGTATATTGCATAATATGTTGATCTACAGTGGGAATTTCTACATGGTATCGGAGCAAAGGTGATCAAGGCAAAGAACAGTATATAAGAAGAAGAAGTTTGAAGTTGTAGTTCCTGAATATAGAAATCGAGTTCCTATCACATGTAAATTTCACCCAATGGTATTCAGTGGTTTAAGACTCGAGTATGCCCTTGATGGCAGCTCGAATTATATAGCCTGGAAGGATCAATTGGAGGCAATATTAGAGGATAACGGTCTAAAGGACTTCATTGATCAAGAAGTCCCCAAGCCGACTGATGCTACTCACTTGGCGGAATGGAAGAAATGTGTGGCTAGAGCAAGGAGAATCCCCCTGGAGGGAGTTCGAGACCACATTGTCTCGAGCCTCCATGGGAAGGAGACACCATTTTCGATGTGGAAAACATTGAAATATCTATATCAGAACAGTAGCAATCAGAGGAAGCTAGGGATGAAAGACAAGCTTCATAAGATCAAGTGTGAAAAGGGTGACATGATCTCTACATATCTGAACAACCTCACCACCTACAAGGATGAGCTTGGAAGTGTAGGGATCACGGCCGCTGATGATGACATGGTGAGTCTTGCACTCCTCGGTCTTCCTAAGAGCTGGCATAGCTACCAAGACTCGGTTAATGGAAGAGAAAATTTCCATATTGGGAGCGACTTTGGTCGAATCTGATGCAGGAGGAGATAAGAAGAAGCACCAAAGATGGATCTTCATCATCCAAGGAGGGTGAAGAAAACTATGCCTTAGCGAGTCAAGGAAAGGGAAGGAGAAGGATTCTCATTCCAATTCAAGTTCTTCCCATGGTGGGAAGAATTTTGACAAATCGAAAGTTTGATGCTTTCGTTGTCATGAGGTGGTCCATTTTGATACAAATTGTCCATTGAGGAAATCGAAGAAGGGATCCATGGAAGGATCAGAAGGTGAAGCACTAGCCTCACAGTTCGAGTTGGATTTCACACTTTTTGCATGCATGGTTTCATCCATGGTGGGAAGTGGTTGGTTTCTTGACAGTGGAGCTTCTTTCCACATGATCGACGACAAGAGTTTGTTCAGTACCTTGGAGGAGAAGGATCTCTAGATGTGGATTGTGATGGCTAATAATGAAAAGTATAGTGTCTCAGGTGTAGGCACAGTTGTTTTTTAGAGGAAGCATGGAGCTCACATTACCTTGATCGATGTCAAGTATGTATCAGGACTGAAGAAAAATTTGGTGTCGATCGTGATGCTGGAAGACAGAGGCTATGATGTAGTCTTCAGTAAGGGAAAGGTTTTCCTTAGACACATCATCACGAGACAGGTGAAGCAGATCGGTTCATGACTCAAGAACCTGGATGCTCTTGAGGTTCAAGATGCATGCAAAGCCTTGAGGAGCAAGGAAACTGATGGAGACTTGGTGGTTGAGAGGGAGAGTACATTACCTCTCAACATGCAGCCACAGGAGAGGTCTCAGACGATTATGGAGGAGCCACGATTGGTGAAGCAGCTTCAGGAGGTTGTGAAGCAGCCACAACTGTGGAAGCTGAGAGGAGATAGAGTGGAAGCATCCACTCATGCAGAGACCTCTAGTGGGGGGAATTTCGATCCAGGTTGGTAGAGGGATCACATGCATCCATACCTCTAGGTGGGAGGTGGGGCAATGTGGAGGGATCGTCCCAAGAAGGCTGGAATAGGGGCAGGATCCTTGAGGTACCCAACCTATTTGATTTGACTTTTGTACGAGAGCCCCGATGAGGAGTAGAAGGACTGGCTGAGTGGGTAGAGGTAGATGCGGATGGAGCGGCAAAGAGAGCTACAGTGCAGGAATCCCAAGATAGTGCAGAGCTAGCAGGTTGCAACAATGCGAGAGGCACAGGAGTGTTGCACGAGTGCAAGATGGCACAGAGAGGTGTGCAACAGTGTGAGATGCATGGAGTGTTGTAGCAGCTCAGAGGTCATAGAGGGAGCACTTATCAGCGGCAGAGGGAGCTTCAACATCAGAGTGTGTTTCTAGCATAACAAAGAGGTCAGTTGGGAGTTTTTTTGTTTTTAGAGTTGCTAGAGCAACCACACTTGGGAGAAGTGTTGCATGCAGAACATTCCAAAGGTTCAGGATCGGGTTCGAGTTGAATGCCTTTCTTGTTGAGAGGGAGTGTTGAAAATAGCAACAAGAAATGCTAAAAATAACACTACTATAAATAGTAGTTCGAGTACCAGTGTTGGACATAACAACAAGGAATGAAAAATGGAAGTGATAAATTTAACATTGCTATAAATAGCATTTCAAGATAGATTTCAATTTTAGTTAGTCCCTAAACTAAAATTAAGTAAAATTTGAATTTGATCTTAGTAGTTGTTTGTAAAATAATTAAATAATTCATCTTGAGTTAATTAGTTGTAGGAAATTAAACATGAAGTCTATGTGAAGACATGCAACAGTTATCCCTTTGATTGAGGAATTTATGCCTTAGTTAAAGAGATAAGGATGAGTTCTAATTAGTTGGCTCAGTTAACTAAGTCAAGTCCAGTTAGATTAATTTAAATAGTTTGTTGAATTAATTGTGAGTTTAGTTAATTAATGCTTGCATGCATGTAATTGCTACACTTCAGATAACTGAATATTATATCATAAATAACTCATGCATGTCAGTTCAGTCATAGACCTAGTTGAGATCAGAGGAAGGGACAGCATACTATCAGTTGGAGGATTTTTCCTATATAGGAAACACATCCATCCAGAAGGAATCATCTCCTTCAGGTTTATGCAGTTATTTCAGAGGTCGAAGCAGTGTGTGAGGGATTATTACACACAGGAGGCAGCTTGAGGACCCAAGAGAAACTGTGCAAGGAAATAGGAGGCTTGGAGGGCAGAGGAGAAGGTTTGTGAGAAGCCTTTAACTGTCTATGAGTAGCAGAGGGATTGTATTGAGAGCTAGATAGCTTGTGAGCTAAAGCTTTGTGTAATCCGGACATGTTTCCACTTGTATGATAATACAACGATTGGGGTTTAGGCTGAGGCTTTCCCCAGAGTATTCTTCTGTGTTCATGTGTGATTGATTCCTCATCCTCAATTATATGTGTTCTATCTTGATCTTTCTCAATTTGATTAAGCTTTTGCAAAATGTTGTAGAAGTAGATCTTGTATTGTGTTTTAGTATATTGCATAATCTGTTGATCCACAGTGGGAATTTCTACATAGTGCAAGCAATCAAATAGGATTAGAAATCAACATATACATTGAAATAAATGCATCTAGTGCAAGTATTAATCAAATAGGATTAGAAACCAACATCTACATTGAAATAAATGCATCTAGTGCAAGCAATCAAATAGGATTAGAAATCAATATCTACATTAAAATTAATACATCTAGTGAAAGTAACCAAATAGGATTACAAATCAACAACTACATTGAAATCAATGCATCTAGTGTAATCAATCAAATATGTGACTAGAAACCAACATCTACACTAAAATTAGTGCATCTATTTTAGTGTAAAACCAAAATATTCATGGCTTTCTAAATCCAACATATTGTACCTTTTGTAAAATCCTTACTTCCTCTTTCTCTATGGTTAATAATATTCAATATTATATAATGCTATATAATATTTCTCTCTCTCTCTCTCTCTCTCTCTCTCTCTCTCTCTCTCTCTCTCCAACTCAGTCACCATCTTCCCCCCTATCTCCTTTCTTTGTCCTTCATCCCCCTCCATACTCTCACTTCGCTCTCTCTCATCCTCTCTCTCTCTCTTCCCCCTTCTTATCCCTCCCTCTCCCTCTCCTTCTCTCTCTCTTTCCTCCCCCTTCCTTGGTCACTCTCTCTTCCATTTCTCATTGTTCACTCCTTATCTCTCTCCACCTCTATCTCTTTATGTATTTTTTTTCCCCCCCTCTCTCTCCCCCTCCAACGCCATTTGTCCCTTCCTCCCTCCCTCATTATCTCTCTCTCAATTCCTCTCTATCTTCCTTCCTCTCTCTCCCTTTCTATCCCACCTCCCCCACTCTCTCCCCCTCATCAATCTCTCTCTCTCTACCCTCCAACTCTATCATTGTCTCCCTCCCTCTCTTCTTCTCTCTCTCTCCCTCTCTCCCCCCTCCATCCCTATGTATTTCTCTCTCTTCCCCTTCTCTCCCCCTCTCTCTCCTATCTTTCTCTCTCTCTCTCTCTTGTTCTTCCCTCCCTTTCTCTCCCCTCCAATCCATCTCTCTCTCTCTCTCTCTCTCTCTCTCTCTCTCTCTCTCTCTCTCTCTCTCCATATGATCGAGAATTGTCACTCTATGTAATCAATGATATATGTAAGGTCTAATATAGTTTACATCTTAATTTTTTGTTGTGCAATGAGCTATGATTTTTGGGCATGTGGTATTGATAAGCCATGGTATTGTAAGAAACATATTTACAAGTTAATAATATTAATGGTAAAGTGGGGTTGAATATCCATGGTTAAGAATCTTGTTATATTGTAAATTTATTGTAAGGATTAAGTTTTTATGTACTTAGTAATGAAATTTAGTCCCTTCCAAGGTAGGACTCTAACAATTGAGGTCTATTGATCACTATTAGTTTAGCATTAACCAATTCAAATTCTAATGTTTAACTTTGAAAAATAAATATTCATTTTTCAATATTATTAAAAAAACTAATTTTCAAACATTTGATTAGACCAAAGCTTGAAGGTGTCATTGAAGCCTTTGCATAATATAATGTCATGTGGATAGTTTCCTTACATATTTTATGCCATAATTTATGGATATAGTTGCAATGTTTATGCATGATGTTTGGATATTTGTGGAGTGATCTTTTACTCTTAATATTTTCAAGAAAACCATCCAAAAACAAAGTCCTTGAAAATAGCTTATACTAAACTAAATAACATATTTACCATCAATTACTTCCCACCATAATTTATCCAATTCTTTGCATAAAAAATCGCTAGGAATAAGATGTAAATAAATATACTTACTAGGAGTTACTTCCACCATTATTTATGTTTTCCTTAAGACTATGGGATGATTTGTCTATTGACCACTATTAATTTAGTATTAACTAATGCAAGTTACAATTATTTATGCACTTTGAGTTGGAGGGACTAAGCTTCCCTACAAAACAAAATTACAATATAAAAAATTAAATTGTTATTTTTATTACTTTTAACTTTCTATTATTAATTGAGCCAAGATTTAAATGTTTACACTTATTTATAGATACTACAATATCTCCCCCATACTAGGCTCTATATTATTTTTAACCTTATATTATCTTTTAATTGAGGTGACATATAAATCTTAAAGGCATAGTCTAAACATGTTATGTTTTGGAGTTATTGGTCGGAATTGTATGAATTTCTTTTGGCCAAATCTTAATTTTTGTTGTTTAAAATGAGTTTTTGACTACATATGGATTTGACACCCTAAAAAAACCCTTGGGGCCCTTGGATTGTAGATAGTTTACAACTATAACTTATGATTCCAATAAATCCATGCTGGATTTGGGCAATTTAGATGGGACGATATACCAAAAAACCTTCTCAACGCAATTATAAAAAAAATATGAAAATTTTAATAAAACATATCTAATATTTGAATATTTTATTGGGAAACTCCTTTTTTCAAATATCATCATTATTATTGTATTTATAGAATAAATTTGTTATTATTTTAATTTAGTCTAATGGTCAATTTTTTATAATATTTATATAGATTGTTTGCCCAAAGGGGTTGGAGATAATACTGGGAAGCAAAGAATTTTTCATTGTTGAGAAATGTTCAATTCTCATGAGGGCCTAGCCTTGAAACCATGGGGAACGTTGAGGTAGTGGTCAAACGTGTGGTTGTACCCAAAGAAACTATATTAAAAATGGTATTGTGACCCATGCACACATAAGTGGATTAAAACCCACCCCCATCTCCCTCTTTTAAAGAAGTGGAATTTTTTGGCAAGGTTTTTGACTAGTGGTTCTTTTGTGTCGTTTTTCATGGCTAGTTCCACAAGAGGGAGATTAGTGCCCTCCAATTAGATTATATTAGGATCTTGTAGGAATGTTGGATCTAAAGTATGAGGTTATATCTAACAAGATTCATGAATACGTCCAATATATGCAGGATCATGCTTTGATATGCAAGCTCATAAGATTATGACCCTATGAAAAGTCCCTGATTGATTGGATCTATAATAAATGGAACCTCAAGGGAAAAATATCATGGAGCTAGGAGAAAAAGGGTTCTTCAAAAGAATTTTTTCCAACTTGGAAGATATAATGAATATTTTTTGAGAAGGGCTTTAACTTTTTAATAAGGCTAGGCTCTTCATGTGATTTTGGAAAAAACGGTACAATACTAAGAAGGAAGAATTCCTTGATACATTGGTATATGTTCGACCCTCTTCTCTTACAAAGGAATATTGGGAGGAATAAATCCTTGAAGGAATTGGCAATGTCATTGGTATATTTATCAAGGTTTATGAGGAAATTAATAGTGGTAGATACACATCATATGCAAGGGTCTATTTCTATATGAATATTCACAATCTCTTCTAGCTCCAATAGAAATTTATTATCAAGATAATCTCTGGAAATAGACACTAAATTATGAAAATGCTCCATTTAGTTGCAGATGTTGTCGTGAATATGGACATCTTATGTTGACACCTAATCCGTGTGATTGGGTGAATATATGTAAATAGATAAATAAGAAATATGAATAGTCATCGGGAGATGAACTGAACAGTCTGTCCCTCATGTATATAATGAAGACCTACCTGATGGAATAATACATGAATCATTTTTGCCTTATGGAGTTACTGCCTGGCCTGACATGGTATCAGAGCTAGCTCCTTTTTTTAGCTTTTATGCCCTTTGTAACTCCCTATTCTGCTCCTCTACTCCTTTGCTCTCCATTCAAAATAGCCTTCATACAAAGCGTTGTCTCTCCATTAAAAAACGCTGCTTGTTCATAAATGTTGGTAGCATGCTCCACGCAATCACCTGAATGTTGTTGCTACAGTCACCTAAACGTTGCTGCCACAGTCACCAGAACGCTGCTCCATGCAGGTTCTCCTGTAAACTCTATAAACTCTATGTTAATTCTTTGAAAGAAAATTGTTGAAATGTATGAAGTCGATTGTTACCCTAAGTAATGAGTTGAAGCTGCCATAACAATCATGCACAGTTGTGGGGGTGAAGATAATTTTATTTTATCGAATGAATGATGGTCGAAACTCCTTCTTTGGTTCGTATGTGTTGAAGAGAGTAGCATATGATGGAATGCCTCTTCTTTGAAATGGTATGGTTCATTCAAATCGCTATGTGAATCCTGCGTTAATGTTATGCTGGGAAATTTTACATGATATGCTACATGAATCCTTGAAAGCCATATGATAGCTGCAATCCTTTTATAGATGGTCGTCGTGTGCTAGTGTTCCTTTCTTTCTTCAAGTTCGTTTTGTGAGTGAAGTGGGTATGTTGTATGGTATTCGATATATATTGCAGCCAAACATATTTGATATATATTGTGCGTTGAATATTTTTAAAGGGTCCATATGGTACCTGCAATCTTCCACCTTTTCCTATTGCCTTTTCATGTAAAACAATTCAAGAACGTTGTAGAAAATGATGAGGATGAAATTTGAAAATTTTCTAAGAATGCATAGCTGATCTATGCTTTATATTTTCATTTAAGACAAAGACTATACATGGAGAAAATGCCCTTGTGAAATGTAAAAAAAAAAATTACCACCAGAAGTACAATTTTACTGTATATTAGCAAAAGTATTTTTTCTATCAGAAGAAGTTTTTTTACAGAATGCATTCAATCATATCCATGGTCGGAATAGTTCTCACTGGCAAGGAGAATTATCCTGAATGGTCCCTAATGATAAAACACACCCTCATTTTCAATGAGTTGTGGAAAGGAGTGTGTGTCGGAGACGAAGAAAATGAACCAGTACAGCCTACCTCAGACAAAGAACTCGTCATTTGGGAAAACAGGAACAACAAAGCTTATGCATTAATCACAACATCTATAAATGAAGAGGTGAGTCACCATATTTCGTCATATTCAACTGCCTTTGAAGCCTTACAAAAGTTGAAAGAACTCTATGACTCACATTCTGCACTTGAAGTTGTTCAACTCATGATTAAACTCTTCACTCTTGAACTACAAAATAATGATCCTCTTGCTCTTGCATCTGAAGTAAAGTCTATAATGCATGATATCAAATACACTAAGGTTGAATTGGATGTTCCTCTTATTTCTTTTCTCAAGGCACTTTATCCTACTTACTCCAATTATCTTGATTCATTGCAAGCAAATGGAAATCTCAAAGATATAACCTTTGACTTTCTTGTGAAAAGGTTTGTTGAAAGAGAGAAAGTTTTTGGAAAGAAGACAGCCCCTGAATCTTCTGAAGAGGTTGTGTGCCTTGTTCATAACGAAAAGCATCCTGCTCAAGATTCTACAAGAGGAAGAGGTGGTCAAAGAGGAAGAGGAAGATATTTTAGAGGCAAGGGGGGCAGACATTCTCAAGGAGAAAAGGCAGATTTGGACTGCATACGTTGCAAAAGAAATGGATCACATAACGCCTCTACAGGAAAGCTACCATGGGACAAAATTGAGCAAAAAAGAAACCAACAGAAAGGTAAAATTGATGATACAGACAAAGGTAAAGTACCTAAATCCGCTCACTATGTTGTGGCACAATGTAACATTGGAGTAAATGAAGATTTATTTAATGCTTCACTTGCTTTTTGGAAAAATGATTGGTTGCTTGATCCAGGAGAAACCTGCCAAATGACTCATAGAAAATATTTTTTTGAAGATTTCACTGATAATGTTGATGGAGCAGTATACTTTGCAGACCAATCAAAAATCAAGCCATCAGGGCTTGGCACAATCAGGCTTAAACTGCCTAGTCTCTCAGACTTTCTTCTTGATCATGTTCTATATCTCCCACAGCTCAAGAGAAACTTGTTATCCTTGGTCCACATCTGCCAGCAAGGTCACTCCATTCATATGTTTGATGGCAAGCTTGAGGTAAGAAAAGCATCTGACCACTCACTTGTCATGAGGGGAATAGAAGAAGAAAGGCTTCTCAAGCTGCAAGGAACCTCTACTTATAAACAACATTTCTCATACAATTCTCATCATGAAGAAGATACACTTCCATCAAGTTTATTATGGCAGGCTAGATTTGGACATTTGAACTATGACAGTCTCTGCTTATTGAAGAAAAATGGTGTTGTTGGTTTGCCTACAATTCCTAGGAAACTTAAGCAATGTGATGCTTGCATTCTAGGAAAGCATAGCAAATAGTATTTTCATGATTCACATTCAAGAGCACATAGAAAACTTGAACTCATTCATTCAGATTTATGTGGTCCAATGTCTGTTCCTTCTGCAAATCAAAATAAATATATCATGACATTTATTGATGACTACACCAGAATGTGTTGGGTTTATTTATTGAACAAATCTGATGCTTTTCAAACATTCAATAATTTTCATAAATGGATTGAAAATGATGCACAATCTCATATTGGGTCTATTCACACTGATAATGGAAAAGGATACACATCAAATGAATTTGAAAACTATCTTCGCCAACATGGGATCAAACATCAAACAGCTATGCCTTATAATCCCCAACAGAATGGTGTAGCTGAAAGAATGAATAGGACAATCTTAAATATGGTACGATCCATGCTCTTCTTCAAAAATGTAAAGATAATGTTTTGGGCTGGTGCTGTTCTATGTGCTGCATATATAAAGAATAGATGTCCATCTAATGCTATAAGAAACAAGACTCCATATGAAATGTGGTATGAACATGTTCCTTCGGTAAAGAATCTCAGGGTCTTTGGTTCCACCTATTATGCCTTGATACCAAAGGTACATAGAAACAAACTTGGTGCTAGAAGTCATAAGTGTATCTTTCTGGCGTATTCAAACACCTCCAAAGCATACCGCCTCTATGATGAAGTAAATAAGAAGTTTGTTGTATCTAGAGATGTAATTTTTCTTGAATCATCCAAAACTGATAATGTCATTGAGAAGCAACTTGATCACTTGGATAGATTCGCAGATTCCACATCTTGAAGGGGGGTTTCCTATACTAGATCAACATGTGGAATCTTCTTCTGAAGAACACTCTCCCCTGCATGAAACTCCAACAACGGATGATGCTTTAAGTG
>APFE030398183.1:0-16345 GCA_000404065.3 Pinus taeda | reverse complement strand
TTGACAATACCTCTGCAATAAAGTTGGCCAAGAACCCAAAGTTCCATGATCGAATGAAGCACATCAATACTAAATATCATCTGATTCGACATCATGTTGAGGTCAAAACAATCCATCTCCGTCATTGTTCCACAAATGAGAAAATTGCAGACATCTTCACCAAAGCGCTTGGAAGAGAAAAGCTTGAATGATTCATAATGATGCTTGGGCTCACCAACATCCCTTAAGATTAAGGGGGGGAATTTTGACACCTAATCCTTATGATTGGGTGAATATATGTAAATAGATAAATAAGAAATATGAACAGTCATCGGGAGATGAACTGAACAATCTCTCCCTCATGTATATAATGAAGACCTACTTGATGGAATAATACACAAATCATTTTTGCCTTATGGAGTTACTGCCTGGCCTGACACTCTAATTACAAAGGATTTACCAATAGATACATTAGCTCATAAAGAATAAGAGGGTATTGAAAAATTCCCCCTTAAGGACAAGGAATTTGGGACCTTAGGAAGCCACAAGTTATGGTCAAAGCCCTAGATTGGAAACATGTTTGAGTCTCTCGTCTCTCCAAAAAAGACCCCACTGTAAGAAGTTGATCAATGAGTCTCCCATTCAACCATTATAGGTATTCCCAAATCTTTGTCACCTCAAACAAAGCGTAAGAAAAATAATCCAGAAGGTAATATGCAAAATTATCTACAAAAGGAGCCAACTATCTTAGTAATGGAAAAGGATGAGATTGAAGACCTCCTAGAAGACATGGATTTGGATGTTCCATGCATGATTTCTCTATAAATTGTTTGCCTCAATAAAGATCCACAATCCATGCTAGACCATAAAACGTATAATGCTCAATTTGGCACGACTTCTTCAAATCCCTATTGAAGAGTTCATACACAATCTCTCAAAGATCCTCCCAAGAGAGGATAGGAAAAATTAAGGCAAGAGAATTAATGCCTTGGTCCAAAAAGATATAGAAAATTTAGTCAACTCAAGGAAATTCATGCCAATCGCTACAAGAAAAAAGGTCATTGGTGAGGGTCATGCTTGTGACGGACCTCTAAGGCCCGTCACCAATATCGCATATGGTGACAGTCTTTAAAAAATCGTTATTGTAAGTGTATATAATGATGGCCCTTTACGGTTTGTCACCAAAGCCATTTTCAATGACACTTTTGGTGAGGGTCATTAAAGGCCCCTCACTAATTCTCTCTTTGGTGACACTTTTGGTGAGGGTCATTAAAGGCCCATCACTAATTCTCTCCTTAGTGACACTTCTAGTGACGATATTTTATTGACCGTCACCAATGATGTTTTTGGTTACTTTTGGTGACGGTCAATAAATGTCCATCATCATTTATCATTCCAATGAGTTTTTTATCATGCTTCATGCCTATGATGGACCTTTAAGGTCCATCACCAATGTCGCATATCGTTACGGTCTTTAAAAAATTGTTGTTGTAAGTGTATATAGTGATGGTCCTTTAAGGTTTGTCACCAAAGCCATTTTCAATGACACTTTTGGTGAGGGTCGTTAATTTCCCATCACTAATTCTCTCTTTTGTGACACTTCGAGTGACGATCTTTTATTGACCCTCACCAATGCTCTTTTTGGTTACTTTTGGTGACAATCAAAAAATGTTCGTCATCATTGATCATTCCAATGAATTTTTTATGACACTATGTACCTGTTACTATATATTTTGTCAAAATATAATGATTTAAGACCATTGTTGTGGAGTCCTTTTCATTATGTGTCCATGGTCATAGTGGTTATAATAGCTAGTCAATTTGTTAAGAAGTAATTAGTGTGTATCATTTCCCTCAAGTCATAAGAATATAGTCTTTCTATGAGTTAACACATGATTCATCTCTATTAGGTTTATTATCTAGCAAATTTCCTTTAAATAAAGTTCCACTATTTTGTGTAGAATTATATTATTTAATATGTAATCAATCTCTGTCAATTCTATTAATGAGAGAGACGTAGCACTCCTCAACACTCATGGTACACCTTAACATGCTTTGGAACAATAAACTAACATTCCTTGGCACCCCGCATGTCTTGGAACATCTTTGTACCTAGAACGTCTTTGTACCTAGAACATCTTACCATGAGCAGGACGCCCAAGCACATGCTGGCATGCCATAGCATATCATAGAACTCCCCTATCATGTGTTGGCATCCCTGTAGTCCCTAGCATGCCCTGGAACTCCTTGGCATAATATTGCATTAACAAAAATTAACACTTGGCACACTTTGGCACTTGGCATGTATTGGAACATATTATTAGTGTGCCTAGCATGCCCCTCTTATGTGTTCATTTCCTTTTATTTTATCTTGGTTATTCCTTTTGTTTCCTTGAAACTCCTTGACGCATATTGGCATACTCTAGCACCCTCCACATCCTAGCATGTCTTAGCACCTAGAATGCCTTGGCACTATTTGGAAAATATTAGCACACCCCAGAACTACCTAGAACACTCTAGCACTTCTTGACATTCCCTGATATTCCCTTGCATGCCTTACCCGTTCTTAGCATACCTTGTCACTCCCTCCTTGGCATGACAACTAGCACTGGTTGACACTCCCCAACACACCCTCATATTCTTTCACTTCCATGCATTTTGACCTAGTGCTCCCTTCTGTTGTCCTAGTACTCCTTAACACTCCTCATCATGCATTGGAACATCTAGCACACCTTAGCACTCATAAATGAAGAATGAAACTTGTAACCAATGTTACCAGACTCTAAATAGACAATAAATCAGCGAGGCAAAAGAGTTGAGATTTTTAATCAGATTGGGGAAAAATCGGAAAAAATTCAGGAAAAAATCAGTGAATTCAATAAATCAAAATATACACATATATTGAATTAAAAAAAAAAAAACATTTTTCATTGATATTCAGTAAATCCATGTCCAAACAATTCATAATATCAATAGATGTCAAAATATCATGAATGAATAAGCATATCATATATGTTATGAGTCCAAACATGATCCAAAGTACTGAGTCATGACTCCTAACTAGTGACTACATAGAACTAGAAGCAACTGCTTCTAAAAGTTTACATACAACTGCATACTAATTAGAAAAAATCATTAACTAAGAGTCTAAGACTATTAAGAGTGAGAACTAGAAGTGATTCCTCCCACTCCTCTACTTGCTTGACTCTCAAAGTTCTTCCGAGTCGTGTAGGCTTAAAAGAGGAGCCTCCTCTAATTGGACCTAATCTGTTGAATTTGTAGTTTGCAAATCTATCTCTTAAATTTCTATTGGTGAATGATCCAAACCTATCATTATCATGAGACATTGAAATGTGAATTTAAGTTTGACTTTGAACTTTAAAGTTTAAACTTTAAATTCCAAATCAAATTATGAAACCCTCAAACTCAAGCTCTCACCTGGTATTTTCTTGTTGCAAAGTTGTAGATTGTAATGGAAAAACACAAGGTCATTTAAGCGCTTTTGTGTCAATCGATTGTGCTTCTTAGAATGTATTTTCTCAAACATGCTCAAGTTGCACTCACAACCTGAAGCATTGCATGCTTGGTTGAAGATTCGAATGGCAAATCTCTTCAAATCTGGCATATCACTACAAAAGTTTTGCCACCAAAGACCTAGAAAGTGGAAAGGGTTCATGAGTAGACATACTAAACACTAAATAGTAAAAACTTAAAAAGACAACAAATTTTAATAAAACATTTAACATACAAAATAAATTTTAAACAGATTTTAAAAACTGATAATGCCTTCAAGCCTCAAAGGGTACCTGGCAACACCTTAGACCTTTCTCGTATAACACTCGTATAGGAATATAATTTAGGTGGTTCTCTATAATCCTATAGTTGGGGAATGACACGACTTTGAAATTCTAGATCAGGGAAGCACCTTTCCATGCATGTCATAAGTCCTCTGTGAACCTCCCCATCCTCATTAAATTTTCTCTTATCATAAAGTTACTATGGGTTTAAGAAGTACCTAGCAGCATGTAAGGGGGAATGCAATTTCCTATCCCAATGTGCATCAATAATGTCCCAAAGATGGATCCAAATTAGCCAAGGAAATGAAGAGTAAAATGAGTTATATTTGAGAGAGAAAATTTGTTGCTGGGCGATTGTGCTTTGAGCTCACTGCGATGGACGCTGGACCAAACCCGAACCCTAATCCCAGCACCCCCGATGGCCAGGCTGAAGAACTTCAGAACCTCAAACGAAAGCGCAGCGAAGAGGCTGCCCCAGACCCCTTCTGGAAAACCAGTCTCTGTTCATATTTCAGGCGCCGATTACAGGATTGCAGGCACGGTGATATCTGCAGGTACGTCCACAGCGAACAGGAGTTAAGGCCCCATCCGGATGATTCATGGGACCTTACTTCCGAACGGGCGAAGAAGCTTCTCCGGAAGCCGGAAAAAACACCAGAAGAAAAGCCCGAGCTTTGCTTTTCCGAAAACTCTGATGGGTCATCTGAAAAGGGCGAGCGTGGCTCTGGCCTCTTTAATAAGTGGATTATTAACCTGCCGGAGCACTGGGGGGCGGTCGACTTCAAGGAGCTTCTCGGTGACCTGATCCGCATTCATGGAAACCCCAAGATCCGACGTCAAGATATAGATAAGGTGGCAAGGGATGGCTGGCCGTCAGTTTCGCAGATATGCAACCAAATCATCAGATCAGAAGCCCAGCAGATCTTGGAGTCTCAAGAAAAAACCCAGATCTATGGGCGAACTATCTTCAGGCAGCAGGGTCAAACGAGCTCATCTCTGAGGCAGCTCTCTCTCTCACACCCGCCAGATCTACCTGAAGACTCCTCTGCATTTCAGATCCAAGCAAATTTTTTAGGCAAAACGACAATGTTATGGGTGCATGCAGCAGATCTTGTGCAGGATCTTCTGCAAAAACTTGAATGCAGGCTGGGGATTCCCTCCTCTTACCTCAGACTACTATATCAGGGTAAGCAACTTATGCAGCCCCTATCTCTTTCCTTCTACAGCATTCAAAAGGATGCCTCTATTGGGGTTTCTTTTCGTTTAAGAGGTGGTTCCTTCGGGCAAACCTCCTCAGCTCATTTTTGCTCTTACAAAGATGCAGCACGCAAAAACACTGCCCAACCTCAGGCTTCTTCCAAGACAGCCCAGCCAAATGGCATTCCAAAGCCGTTTCTGGTTGACAAATCAGAGGAGATACCCTCCATTAACCTCTCTATTCCTGGGGTTGAGAACCGCTATCAGACTTTTGCAGAATCAGGACTAATATGCAGATTTAACGGGCTATGGCCTCGTACAGCAGATCTTTATCAATGGGTCCATTCCTTCTGGACTAAAAAATGTAAAATTTTCCTATGTTCAAAAGGCTTCTTCCTGGTGGTTTTTGACTCAAATGAAGACTACCAGAAAGCCTTAACAAGAGGCCCTTGGTTTTGGGGTACGGCTGGGCTTTTTCTTACCCCCTGGTTTCCTGATTTCGACCCTTCCACAGCAGTGATCTCGAAGATTCCCATTTGGGTTAGGCTCCCAAATCTTCCGGCTCATTTTTGGGATTTCTCTGTCTTCTTAGCCATTGGGAATACTTTAGGACGATACCTGGCTACAGATACCTCAAGAAGGGAAAATGGTCTCTATACTTACGGCAGACTATGTGCAGAAATAGACATCAACAAAGGACTGCCGGATCAGATTCACCTCAAGTTTGGAGATTTCCACTGGACTCAGTCACTAGATTACGAGAACACAGCCTTCCGCTGTCGCCATTGTCATCAAACAGGGCACCTTCAGAGTACATGTTCGCAGTTAAAAGATAAAAAGAAGAATCTGAACCGTAAGCCCAAATCCAAAAGATGGAATCCTTTTCAGCCTCCTCATCCGCTGGGTGACTTAGACTTCTCGAGCTCAGAGGAGGAGGAATCTGAAGCAGATGTGCAGGCTGATGAGGAAGTTGAAGCTGATATGCAGAATGAGGAAATTCCGGAGGACCCTCCCTCAGCTGTTCCAGAGGCTCCCTCTAATCCTCAGATTTCCCAGAAGCGCGCTCATCTCTCTTCGTCCTCAGACTCTGAGAAGGAGGCTCAGTCGTCAGATCAGAATCATCTACAACTAGTTACAAGTCAGCCAAGCTCCTCTGGGTGGACAAAAGTTAGCAAGAAAAAGGGCAAAAAATGTCGTGTTGTAGGTAATAACCCTTCGGGGTAGCTTCTCTGCTCAGTCTTTTCAGATGTAGTCCTATGCTCTCTTTGGTCATTTCCTTGTCTATCTCTTTGGAACGAGGTTGAATTTCCTTCACCTCCAGTTCCCCTGCTTCTCTGCTCAGCCTGCTTCCAGGCTTGATTGTACTATATTTTTTCCTTTTTTAATAGATTTAGTCTTTACTCAGAAAAAAAAATAATGTCCCAAAGATGCATATACTTTTCCTCCTCCCCATATCTTCTTTTGGTGGCTTCCTTTGTGAGATCCATCACCTCATAAATGTAACCCATAATGGATTTGTCACCATAAACCATCCTGAAAGTTCAAGCTTTAAAATTTAAATTAATATGAAACATTGAAAATAAAAATAAGCTTGAAATGAAATTTAAAACATGAAAAAGTTAAAAGGCTTGAAGTACCCGAGAACTATAACAAGGGACTCCATCACAACAATAATCTCTTCGTCATCTTTCCAGAAACTGCCATTAAACACAAATGCAACAACTTCAATGCCTTCAAGGGTCTTGAAATGTTTAGATTCCATCCACTCAGGCCCCAAGGAAATCCTCTTCAGATTTATCTTTTGCTCAACCACAAATTGCAAAGATATGAAATTTGTTACAAATCTAGTCACTACAGGTCGAACAATTTATTTACCTTCAGTGTATTTTATCATGGTGTTTAGGACAATAGTGTGGTTGTATAGGTATTTGGTTATGGTTTTTTCCTTCTACACAACCTCATGTATCCAATGAAGCTTACCAATGTCCTCAAACATTAAATCTATACAATGGGAAACACAATAGGTCCAAAAAATAGTGGGGTGCCAAATCTCAAAAAGTCTACCAGGAGCCATATAATTAGCTGCATTGTCGGTGACAATTTGTACAACATGTTCTTCTCCCGCTTCTTGGACGACTTCCTCCATAATTTCACAAATAAGTTGTGTAGTCTTAACCTTGTCTGAGGCATCCACTAATTTGAGAAACATTGTACCTACTGGACAAGATACAAGGAGATTTATTAAAGTTATATTCCTCTTATCTGTCCATCCATCACTCATGATCAAGCACCATGTTTCTACCCATGATGAATGAAACTCAAATAGCACAAGCATGGTATCTTCAACACTTTCTAATAGAAAATTTTTCCTAGTGCTCTCTAATGAAGGAGCTTTGAAACCTGGACTTGCAACAACAACTACATCAACCATAGCTTGCCAACAAGGACTTATGGCACAGTGGAAAGGTATGTTAGAATAGTACCAAAGGTTAGCAATGACCTTCCTTGCCTGATTATGGATATTTTTTTCCAACCAGTGGTATCCAAGGTAGGTTGGGAACCAGGTTTTGTGTGGGGAGAAAAAAATGTGTTTATGTTTCCACCTCAAATGTTGAATGCAGGAGGATTCATTTACCCTTGAGTTTGACATGGACTTAGAGGCATGTGTGAGAAACTTGGGAACTGCATTAAGGATTCAACAGAGGGAGATGACAATGGGGTAGTGGAAGAAAAATTGTCATCTCCAAGAGTTCCTATTTCTTTTTTTTTCTTTTCTTTCTTTGCATTATGCTGACTCAACATATCAATGGCCAAGGTTGCTTGGTGTTTGACATTTGTGTCAATGTTTTTGCAGAGACCTATATCATGGATGGGTATTTGTGCAAGGTGGTACTTGAATCTATAAATTCCTCCACTACATTTCGCTTTCAAAAATTTACAAAGGAGCTTAGGGTCTCCAAGAATCTTGTCAAAATAAGCCTAAGAAAATTCATTTTCCCTCGACATTGTTGTTGTTTTGGACTTGTGTTTAAATTGCGGCTTTTGTTTAGATTTTGAGTTGTGCCTTCTATTTAATTTGGCTCCTATAAAATACAATAAAAAATTAAAAATAAGAATGCCATATATAACTTCGCAAAAAAGAGGGTTGGTTTTAAAGGATATGAGGCTTTGTTAAGGATCAAAGAGGAGTTTGTACAGCAACAAAAGCACATTTCGACCTAATATACCATTATGACCTTGAAACACAAGTAGTTATATATGAGGAAATGCTACCTAAAGGAAATATTACCAACATATATTGCATTGTAATATTGCATTTGCAAGTCGTTTAGCATAAGACAACTGAACCAATACATCAATAACAGATTCTGGAAGAACAAAAATACCCAAAGTTGTGAATGCATGGTTAAAGCCTTTGAAGTCGGCAAGATATCAACCAAGGAAGGAATGCTTGATGATTTGGTCGATGGTTGGTATGAAACCATTTCTTAGTGCATTTTTTAAATCTATTTAAGCCCCATTGATAGGGTTGAAAAGTCATAACCAAAGCATTATGCCAAACATTCGCTTGCTGAATAGTGAAACTTGAAACTTGCCATTATAAAAAGACATTGAAACTTCAATATAGTAATATACCTATTATTTAAGCCAAGTGCCAATGTACCTCTATTGTTGAATAGTGAAGCGGCTAAGCCTAAAGGTAACACACGGTGAATGTGATGCGCGACTGCCTGAGGGTCGATATGGAGTATGGATACAGCACACATTGGTGATTGCCCGATATGGAGTGTGGACTTAGGCTCACCTTGGTGATTCCACGATATTGAGTCTAGACTGTGTAATAGAGAGTAGTGATTGATTACTGAAGGTCTTGACGTATAAGTTTTGGGCCTGAGAAATGAGAAATAAATTTTGGAATGACTGATGTTTAGTTTTTAGCAATATGACATACCCAAACTTGAAAAACTTGTGCTCTTCGAGTCAAGGCTGAAAATCGAATAAATTGGAATCAATCACGGGAATCTACTTTAATCGGAAAGTCTCAAGCATTGACCATGAGTT
The DNA here is from genome assembly GCA_000404065.3 of Pinus taeda. Taxonomy (NCBI): domain Eukaryota; kingdom Viridiplantae; phylum Streptophyta; class Pinopsida; order Pinales; family Pinaceae; genus Pinus; species Pinus taeda. The sequence continues at coordinate 7,310 of APFE030398183.1, read as the reverse complement.
AAACGTGGTCAACATGGGTTTGACTCGTAAATATTTAGATCGAATCCTTTGGAGAGCGAGTAGATTTTGACTCGTGATTAATCGTGATTGATCAGCGAGTCCTATTTCACTGCTTGTAACTGAAATCTAAACTAAAAATAGGAGGTCTTACAATTTAAACTAATTGTAAATTTTCTAAACTGAAGTTGGCCCATTGGCATTGTTTCTATTTGCAGCTAGGCGTGTCAACGAAAGATATTCATTTTAAATCAGGTTCATGGAGAAAATATTTTATGGAAGATGTTTCTTTTATGTCAAGGAAGACATAGTAATAGTTTTTTTTATTAAATTTCAATAGCAATAGTATCTACTTTGTATCTCCCGTATCTCATTATTTTTATCTCTTGTAACTCATATAGAAAGTGGGGTCATAATGGACATGTAGCATCAAGCTCCACTCCTTTTAATCCAAAGTTCTACATGTAAGCCTTTGTGTCACTTGCATCACAAAGCCTTCATTGTAGAGTGTGGATTCAACACCTACCTCTGCATGAAAAAAGCTACACATACCTTTTGACTTGGTTTTTTCACCTTTTGTCCATTCTTTATTTGGAGTCTGGGACAACAAGCTCCACATAAATTTTTTTTATACCTCTATGTGAATGTAACTTTGCACATTTTCTTTGCTTCAACCAATATCAAAAGCATTTGTGAGCTTCTTTCAAGGCATGAATACATGCTTCAATCATGGAAATTAGCAAAGTTTCTAAAGCAAAAAATAACCATGGAGTTATCCTTTTCCATTTCAAATATGTTAGGATTCTATTGAGAGTCTTTTAGAGATAATTATTAACTGGCCCTCTACTTTTCCATTTTCCTTAATATAAACTGCATCTCTTATTACATTTCTAATCAAGAGATTTACATCAAATACTGGATCAAAGGGCCAAGGACTTTTCATAAATGCTTCCTTGTCCAATACAAGAGTAAATATTCAACATGTCAGCTTGGCTCCAATTTCTTGGGAATTAATAATTGTTTTGAAAAATGACTACTCTTGTTTGAATCTAGAACTATGTTTAAGCTTTGAAAATGGATTTTCCTCCAAATTTATCTTGGAAACTTCCTTATTAAAGGCTTCTCTATATCTCCTCCACTAGAATGAATGGCTTGCATGTTGAAAAGTATAGCAGAGCTCCCTTCTAAAAAGCCTGATCATCCCATTATTACCAAGAGCTCCTCCTTTTGCCCAAATTGGACCCAGAACAACATTGAGTACTTAATTATGATCCAATCTTGGAAATTTTGATTGACAATGCAACTCAAGAGCTATTAAATTTAAAGTGCACTAATATGATTCATCATTCTTTCATTGAATAAGTATATTGTTTTTTAATTTGTCCTTTGTTCTTGTAGTATGTGGTACTGACCTTGTTTAACCTAAAAGGGTTTTAATTCTTGGACTATGGTAGTTCTAGTAAGGTTTAGGCCTTTTGTAATATTTGTACCCCATGATCATTTTTGTAAGATGTATGTCTTATGTGGAAAGAAATAAGAATTTAGTTATTACCTCCTAAACTAAAGCATTGTTTTTTTTATTAGGTGCCATGTAACATCCTCTACAAATTGAGGACGAATGGGACGTAATATCCTATCCATCCCCGTAGACTATAGTCCTCCATAAAGGGGAAAAAACCCCAAAATACCCATTGTTGGGCAATTTTTGGGGAAATTGGGCTTAAAAAACCCAAATTTGGGGTTTGGAGTAAGGTTTACTCAATCACTTAAGAATATGAAACCCCTCTGGAAAATCTATAAATAAAGAAGGATTGAATTCATTTTGGATCACCAAGTGTGGATTAATTCATTTGATCTTGAGCATTAGGTCTGATAGTTTTTTACCCTTCTATCTCTTGTCAATTTTGGTGGTGAAATATTCCACCCTAGTTTACATTCCTTTATTATCTCATTGTTTGAGCACAAGGGTCTCTGGTTGGTCAGCAAATTGTATTGGATATTGGTCTCTTGTCTTTTTCTGGGCACAATATTTTTGTTAAAGGTGAATGAATTTGGAGGATAGTGCATGATAGCTTAGTTCTGTTTGGAATACACCTCTCTTGAAGGAAGCAACAAAGTTTCTGAGTCCTTAATATCTTGTTCTGGGCAAAGCACTTACCTTAGGAAGTGGATTTGTTTCTGGCACCTAGAGTAGCGAAACTCTTTGCTTTATTTAGTTTTTGCATGCGCAGTTAAAAGGAGCGCTTCCCTCATTATTAATTCTTAGCCTTAGCTAAGGAAGCATATTTTCATATCTCATATCATATTCACTAGCGGCAGACTTTAATTGTCTTATCTATCCATGCAAGGAAGGTGCATTAGGATTAGGAGTTAAGAAAGTTGAGACATTGTTGTACACGTTTTCAGATTCATTGTACCTTCTAGACTAAAGGAAACGTGAATAGTAGTGTTTGAAATTTTTAGTTATTTCTTGTTAAAAAGAGTAATAAATAGTGATGTGATTTGAGTTTCAAATCTGTGTACTTGCTATTACTTTCTTCAGTGGCATGTGCTTCCCTATTCAAAACAAGGGGTTTTTCTGCAGTATCTAGCCTCCAAAGCTTCTTCAATGCAAACTAAATATCAAATCATGCCCTCTCACTCCAAATCATCTAAGGCATCACCCTAGAGAAGTTCCAAAGTAGACCAATGAGCTTTAACAGACCAACTCCAACCCCATGTCACTATACAAGTGTTGACATCACTACTACAAAAATTATTCTAAAGTGTTGCATCCTACACCAATTCCTAAGATGGATGCCCAAAGGGGTTCTAGAACAAGGCTCAACCTTCATTACCACATTTAAGACTTTTCAAAGGGATCGGTGTCTTAAAACCATATCAATTTGTACACTTTCACAATTTGTCCATGTTCCTATCAACTTATATTTTGTATTGAAAAGTTAGTCCTATTTTACATGTTTATTAAATTTAGGAACAATAATAGGTCAGCTCCAGAAAAATGTCAACAAAATTGTGGGTTAGGTTCACATTTCTCCAAATACTATCACACATGTATATATAATCACATTTTCCTTTTCAGATCTTGATTGGTTGAACAAAAAGGTTCGTTGCCTGTGTAATGTTGTCCCATACCTCCACATCAACACTCATAGATAACAATATTCTTAATTCTTCATCTATGTGCATAGTAAGGTCCCTTTTGGTTGCTATTTTTGATTAAGCAACCTCTGACAGTACACATTTTACCTCAAAGATGTTGTTGTTGCATAGAAATCTCCAGAGGAGTCTCATCTTAGGATACTCATGTACAATCTCACTCATCCCACTTAACAAATTACCAAGACAAGGCTCATCACATCCAACCTTGGTCTAAAACAATTAAGCAACACAAATTACATCTTGACATGCCATAGCACCTGACATGTCTTAGAATTCCTTGGCACTATGTGGCATGCGTTAACATCCCCTACATTCCTTGGCATCCTTTGAAACTCCCTAGCACATCGTGGCACTTCCAAACATGCCTTGGTAATTTATCATACCTTGGCATTGCCTAGCATATAGCCTTGTCACTCCCTCCTTAACACAGCTAGAACTCATTGAAACTCCCTCTCACACACTCTTATTCATTAATTTCCATGCATTTTGAACTAGTGTTTCCTTATGTTTCCTTGACACCCCCTAACACTCCCTAGCTCACCCTAGCACCTGACACATCTTGGCCTATCACCCTAACACTCTAGCATTCCTTGGCACTACATAGTATACCTTGTTACTCTCTCCTTAGCACACCTAGACATCGCTGACACTCTTGGTAACAAACTCTTATTCATTCATTTCCATGCATTTTTACCTAGTTCTCCCTTGTGTTTACCTAGCACTCATTGTCACTCCTTTACACGTGTTGCTACACCCTAGCACCTCCTTAACATGTGTTGTTACACCCTAGCACCTATGACATCTTGGCATGTCGCCCTACCCTCTAGCATGCCATAACACTGCATAGAATACCTTGTCAATTTGTCCTTAGCACACCTAGAACTCATTGAAACTTCTAATCACAAACTCTTATTTGTTCATTTCCATTAATTTTGGCATAGTTATCCCTTGTGTTTCCCTGCACTCCTAGCTAACACTTCCTTACACGCACTGGCATATCTTGGCCGCATGTCGCCCTAGAACTATAGCATTCCTTAGCATTGCCAAGCATGCCTTGTAAATCCTCCTTAACACACTTGGAACTCACTAACACTCCATGCCACACACTCTTATTCCTTCATTTCCATGCATTATGATCTAGTGCTCCCTTATGTTTCCCTAACACTCCCTAACACTCCTTGGCACACATTGGCACACCATGGCACTTGTCACATCTTAGTAGGATTTCCTAGCACTCTATCGTCTATTAGCACTACTTATCATATGTTGTCACTCCCTCCTTAGCACACCTATAACTTGTTAGCACTCTGTATCACACACGCACATTCATTCATTTACATGTAATTGAAACGAGTCCTCCCTTGTGTTTCCTTGCCAATCCCTAGCATGTGTTGGCGCCACATCCTAGAACCTAGCACACATTGACATTCCTTAGCACTTGGCATGTCTTGACATGCCTAAAATCCCTTGGAATTTTATAACATGTGTTAGCACTTCCTGAAATTCCCTGCACACCTTGGCACTCCCTAGTTTTCATGCCCTCATAGATAACCTTACTTTTTTGTGACTTGGGAACCCAACCAAGTCATTGAAAAAATAGTGTTGTGCCTAGACCAAAGTCTCCCTTTGTCTCAAACTGCTTTTTCCATCCTCTTATCACAATCATAGGCTTTCCTCCTACAAGTCCCAATATGAAATTATCCTAACAAACTTCATCCATGGAACACCTAGAATTCACTGACACTCCCTGGCATAGTCTCTTATTCATTCATTTCCATGCACTTTGACCTAGTTCTCCCTTATCATTCCCTAACACTCCCAAACACTCCTTGACATGCATTGACACTATCTGTCATATGTCAGTATGCTTTTCATTCCTTGCATGCGATGGCACTCCTTAATTATCATTCCCTCATAACTACCCTTATTTTCTTTTAAACTTAGGAACCCAACCAAGTCCTGCCTCGACTACAACAACTTTACCAAGTTACATGTACTAAAACTAGACTATGCCTTGTTCCCCTAATGGACTATAAATCATCTTAAGCTTCTCATGTCTAATATTAACTCATCCCACTTAACAAGTTACCAAGTCAAGGCTCACATCCAATAATGCCCATAAAACAACTAAGCAACATAGTTTACATATTCACATGCCATAAGATCTGGCACATATAACAATCCATTGGCAATACATGGCACACATTATCATCCCCTATATTCCTTGGCATGATTTTCCAATCCCTAACATGCACTGACACTCTAGCATGCCTTGGCACTACCTGGCATATACCCTTGTCACTTCCTCCTTAACACAATTGGAACTTGCTGACACTCCCTATCACACACTCTTATCTATTCATTTCCATGCAATTTGAACTAGTTCACCCTTGTGTTCTCATGGCACTCCCTGGCACACATTGGCACACCCTAGGACTTGGCACATCTTGGCATGTCACTCTAGCACTCTAGCATTCCTTGGAACTACCTAGCATACCTTGTCACTCCCTCCTTAACACACCTAGAATTCGTTGAAAATCCCTGTCACACACTCTTATTCATTCATTTCCATGCATTTGAAACTAGTGCTCCCTTGTTTTTCCCTTACAATCCATAACTCTCCTTGGCATGCATTGGCACACCTTAGCACCTAGCACATCTTTTCATGTTTCCCTAGCCTCTAGAATGGCTTAGCACTGCCTAGCAAACCTTGTCACTCCCTCCTTAGCACACCCTGAAATCACTGACGCTTCCTGTCACAAACTCTTAACCATTCATTTGCATGCATTATTTTCACCTAGTGCTACCTTGTGTTTCCATAACACTCTCTAACACTTCCTACCACTATTTAGCACACCTAGGCACCTAGCACATATTGGCTACATGTCTCTCTGGCATGCTAAAATGACTTAGCGCTATTTAGCATACCATGTCACTCCCCTCTTACCAAACCTGGAACTCATTGACACTCCCTGTCACACACTCTTATTCATTCATTTCCATGCATTTTGACCTAGTTTCCCTTATGTTTCCCTAGCATTCACTAACACTCACCACACATTGGCACACCTAATTACAATGATTTTCACTAACAGTCAATCCAAAAACCCTTCCAGAGTCTACCTAGTTACCTGTTCTTCACTGAGATATTAGGGTTAAGTTTATTGTATAGTGTTTAGTGTGAAAATATTACTAGGTGTTTTTATCGCATAGAGTAATTATGATCTTCCCCATGTACACAAGGATAATTGAGAAGTGTTTCCCATAATCATGCAAGTGGAACTGCAACATGTACATTAGGTGAACCACAAAATATTTATCATATTTACACAATGCAAGGTGATAGAAAAATATTTACATTATATACGTGAATGTACTAAGATCAGGACCATTAACATCATATCTACATATTTACCACAAGACCAGGGTCATTACAACCCCTTAAAAATAGCCATAAGGGCTTCCTCTTTTGCAGCTCCTTGACCACAAGGGTTTAATTGAAAAACACATAGTTCCTTTAAAGATTTGTAGGATGAGGCAGCCACTTCAAGCCCTTGAACTTAAAGATAATCAAATATTTGCAATTTGTTACAATAATAAGTCCATTATGCACACTCCTCATCTTAGAGTTGGGTAGAGAGGGAGAATACTTGATTTATGCCAACCTTGTAAATGAAAAACTTTGCCTACTCATTGGTTGGACACTCCACCACTAGTTGACACCACTAACACACACAAAAATTCCAAGATACCCATAATATGTGCCTTACACCCAAGGGCTTAGACAACTCCTCCATAAAATGTACCTTCAACTTGAGATGTCCCAAAATAGTAATATCCCAACCCTAGCCTATTTGTTAGATTTTTGTAACTTTCTCCTTAACTAACATTTGTTTTTAACTATTTAATCCACTTACCATATACTCTCTCTTGTTTGCACCCACCTAGTATACAAGAACACTTATGTTTTTAATACAACCAAGTTAAGAGGGCATGTTTCTTTCTTGCACTTAAATGTTTTCAATACAACCAAGTGAGCACATGTTTTCTTTTCAAATTCCAAAAGTATAACATGTCTATCTCTATAAACTAACAACAAAATCATTGCATAAAAAAGGTAAGCTTAAAATTAAATTAAAATTAGATTATTA
>APFE030398181.1:198979-218377 GCA_000404065.3 Pinus taeda | reverse complement strand
TTCCAATGAGGATTGCGTAGTACAAGCCAAGGGAATTCGAACTTGGATCTCATCTATTCTCAACTTGGATTGCGCAGTAGAGGTAGGCAAACAGTGGAGGAGATTTGAACCTGTGACTTGTTTAGATCTGAGCTAGTTTGTGTGTAGCATGTGGAGATAGTACTGAATACTTGTGAGGAGTATTGTACTATGTATTGTTGCATGTTCTCTATCATTATAATATACAGATAGTTTGGGGTTTTCAGCTGTATGCTTTCCCCATTACATACTGTGTTTATATGTATGATTAATGTTTCAATGTGTGCATGTGATTGTTTTTTTGAATTCCGCAAATTGATGATCAATGGTAGAGGAGGTTATGTATTATGCATGCATTCCGAAAATAGTGTATAATCAGGATAATCTTTGTGAATAAGTGTTATATTATTCAAATTTCTACAAATTTAACTAAATGTATGATGTACATTAATTTCAAATTAGATTAATAGTATACATTGATGTTAGTGTAAGCACAAAAAAATATTGACGATGTGCATTGATTTTTGTGTTATAGTAATTCAACCATAAATAAGATACTTTAATTTTCATCTTAAACAAAATATTCACTTACTTGAAATGTTTTCTTCTTGAAATTGTAAACAATTTGTAATTGATTACATTCTTATTATAATTCCCATTTTTTATCATTCAAAATTGTTAGTCACTTTTCATTCAAACGATGTAATAGAAAACACCTACCATTGACACTAACTTGGGGTTTAACGCTCCATAAGTCACAATAATTGACATTGGAGAAACATACTATTAATATGGGAGAGCAAGGGAGACAAGGTATGACATTTGAATGGTTTATGATTTCAACCGCCCTTTTCATATGATCAATACGAAAACATGGAAAAACTAATAGGTTTGACACTAAGGACAACAAATGAAAATAGTTTGAGGTTGATCACAATGAAGACTATTTGTAATTGAATATATTATTATTATTCACATTTTCCTTCATTGAACACTGTTACATTTTCACTTTGCATTTAAATTTTTTATTTAATCATTTTTTATCATTCAAGTTATTAGTAGTCTATCATCTCAACAAACTAAGGATAAAATATTTTTGTCATGTCATGTAGCCTAATATGGTTTAATTGTAGGAAATGGAGCAATTTTTGAGATGATTTCTATGTAGGGGCTCATATTAGACAACGGGGAGAGAATTTAGGGGGTTTTCCACCTCCTTAACTCCCTCAATCAACCCAAGATAATAGATTTCTCTCTCTCATCAGTTCGAGGTCATTGGAAACCAAGAAAGTGAAAGTGATGAGGAACAAGATCCACCATTTTCAAGTTGTTGGACACAAATATTCCTATTTTCTAGGGAGCTGCTAGTAGCTACCCTGTTGTATAAATAAGCATGTAGAATAGTTCATTAGGATTGGAGTTTTGTTTTTAGCTAGGTATCTATCAATGAGCTCGAGAACTAGACACTGTTATTTTGATTGTTATTTGATGTCTTAGACTTTGATTCAATGATAATGAGAAGATGGTTTTTGATTAATCATAGAGTTAGCTCCAGAGGGCTGAGGCTCTTGGGTTTGGGCCCAACCGAGTGGCTTAGGTCTCTCTTGTGTATTTTTATCTCTTTTAGTTTCAAATTAATTCTTAGTTTCTTCAATTTTAGTAGACAATAATCCATCAAAATCTGTGATTGTAGCCTCTACCTCACCTCTCTTATGGGAGCATGAATAGAAGGATTCACAACCACAACCCTAAAGCATTATGTTTATGATTTTTTGGAAGAAGAATTGTGTTATTCATCTTAGTTTGCATGTGCTTACTGTAGATTAGGAGTTGGTTATTTGATTAGATCAGAATTCTGGCATAGATTAGATAGCATTTAAATTCAACTCATCTTTTCCACTACTAGTTGTTTCATTTTTTTCAATGATAAATGGTTGTATGCACGTAATAATTACAAGGTTGTTTGAATCTGCAGGAAAGGGAACCTTCACCACCTCCATATTGGATTCCCTCACCTTCTCTTTAGAACCACAATTTCTATCCCAAAAAAGTATGTTTCATGAGATCATTTTCCTAGGGTCACTAAGAGCATCCTTCCTAGTGAAAAACAAGCCTTCAAAAGGCTCTGAGCTTGGCCAAGGGATTTTTCCACTCTTCACTCATTTACATCAACCTCCATCCACCTTTACATGCCCTTAAACAATCATTTTCACCTCTTAAACCTTCTCAGTAACCCTCTTGTAGCATTACATGCCGTCTTGTGGCAATACAGGGCTTCTGTAGCAGCCACTTGTAGCACACCTGTAGGACCTCTTTCTTCCACTAGTTTTGCTCCTTACTGCAACTTGGACCTAGTTTAGAAGGTTTTTGACCCCCAACTATGATTTCATGATTAGGGGAAGCTCCTAGGCCACTCCAAACCATCCTTTTCCTTCACTGCAAAAACAAAATAGTGTTATTTTCCTTATCACAGATTTGGCACAAATAGAACATTGATTTACATGCAAGTGTGAGCTAGTTATATGGTACATATAATCTTGAATTATGGATTGGTATGTTATGTAAGAGAGGGTAGATTATTTTCTGCAAGTAGACTTGATAACTAGATGGATGATTGCGGATGATTGCAAGATAATGTGGTTTCATTTTTACAAGTAGTTTAACTCTTTCCTTTTCATGATTTGTTTCAATAGAATTTGCAAGTTGAAGTTAATAGAAATTTACTTTTATAGTTAGAGGTAGCTTCTAAATTTCATCTTCATTGCCGATCTTTAATTCTAATTCAGTAGGAGGAATGGTATTGGAGCACTATTGATTAGATGTCCTAGTTGAGGGTGGCATGAGTAGAATCTCATCTACTGTGCATATAGTACTGTCACCTCGAAGTTTTTGAGAACCCCAGGTTGATAAATAGAGTGTAGGAGCTCTTGGGAGTTGCAACACTCTTGGTGAAATACCAGGGCTCACCGTGTTTTGGCGCCATTGTCGGGGAAGCTCATTATCTCTAGGGGTTATTCTCTATTGAAATTCAAGAAACTAAGCAATACAATGAAACTAAAACTAATGAGAACCCTAGAATTCCAGTTTCTCCTTGAGGCTCATTGTTCTCTACTTGTAACTATTCTTTCATGATGGACTCCTTGAGCCTCAAATCAACTAGCTCTTTTCCCATATCAGCGACTTTTTCTTCCATTAATCCCACATCTTCCACATTCTTTGATTGATCCGAATAGAAAATGGCATCAACCCATGGTATTCATCCACCCATGTTATTTATCCACCCCCTAGAATTTACCCATGGTATTGTAAGTGGCATCCATGGTATTCACTCACCCATGGAATTTACCCGTGGTATTGTAACAAAAAAAATTCTATAAGCAACAAGTTACATTTTGTAAAAGGAAAGATTGTCCATCACAATGTAGCCTTTATAGTTATTATCTGTTTTAATAAAAAAAGTTTATTTGTGATTTTTTTATTGTGTGTTCTCCTCTTTTCTTTTGGCATTTCAAATTTTTAGATCTTGGGGGCTTCCTTGCAAGATCTGGATCAATGGTATCAACACAGGTTATGATTCCATGGGAATGAGGGTTTAATGCATATTTCAGTTTTAAATTTTTGCAGCAATATTCAACAAACTCCAGGCACATGCTACGACCTCCACAAAAGACTTTCTTGAGCCAAGTAGGAAGCTTTTTTCCTTTTTAATTTTTTTGCATGAATTTTTTTGGGCGGCAGGTTTGTAGATCAGATCTGAGACATTTGGTGAAAATTTTACAAAAACAAATAATAGATATAGATTCCTTGTGGAAAAATACCAAAATTCAAAAAAAACATTGGCCGAATGGGAGTCTGGATGAGGGAGATATCACTGATTTAATATCAGTTATGTTGTAGACTTTTTTCTGACAGAAATTGGTGGACGGAAACTCTCCTATCATTTTTTGCAGTTCTTGTGCATAATTTTAGAACAATGACTATAGATATGAACTCCTCTTGAAAAACGAACCAATTTAAAAAAAAATGGGTTGAATTGGAGCTCGGATATGGGAGATATCGCTGATTTAAAATCAGCTATTTTTTTAGAAGTTTTGTGACGATGGAACAGTTGCAGCACGAATCTGAGATTCCAGAGTGTCCATGTAAGGATTTCCAAGACATGGGAAGATGAATAATGGTCATTCTATTTCCAAAAATAGGTTATAACAAAGGTTCTAAGTTATATTGGCCAAGTTATGCCCATTTTAAATCTGGAGCATCATTTAGAGCGGGTTCCCTTCGGAGATGTGCCCTCCCACCCCGCTTTAGTAGGCAGCTGCTTCACATTCATGAGTTTCAACATAGCAACATCCATCTTGGGTTCTTTGGAGACGTACCCTTCCACCCTAGTCTATGTAGGCACTTGCTACTTCATCAACAATAAAAATCATGATTATGGGTCAACCGCACAAAATCCATGTCGCCGAAGTCCATTTTTTAGGCCACACACTATTAGTATCACAGTTGGTCACAAGCATTATAGGGTATCTCAATCCTCGGATCTTCGTTTGTCATGGTTATGGGTCATCCACAGACCCACGCTTCATCGATGTCCATTTGCTAGGCCGTAGACTGTCAGTATTCCAGTTGGTCACAAGCATTACAGGGTATCTTTATCCTCAGATCTTCGTTCATCATGGTTATGGGTTAACCACATAAAACCCTTCTCTTTAGTGGCTTTTCATATTCAACAAAGGCTTCGTAGGAGGGAACTTCACGCAATGGGGACCATTGATTCTTTAGGGAGAAATTATCCGAATAGAAAATGGCATCAACCCATGGTATTCATTCACCCATGTTATTTATCCACCCATGGAATTTACCCATGGTATTGTAAGTGGCATTCACCCATGGTATTTTAAGTGGCATCCACCCATGATATTCATTCACCCATGGTATTTTCCCATGGTATTGTGACATCCACCCATGGAATTTACCCATGGTATTGTAATCGAAAGAGGCTATAAGGAACAAGTCACATTTTGTAAAAGGATATATTGTCCACCACAATGTAGCCTTTACAATTATTATCTGTTTTAACAAAAAAAGTTTCTTTGTGGTTTTGTTATTGTGTGTTCTCCTATTTTATTTTGGAATTTCAAATTTTCAGATCTTGGGGGCCTCCCCCCAAGATCTGGATCATATATTTAGCAATCTCCATCCACCCGTGGGTGCACCCTATTTCTATTTCCAGCTCACAAAGAAGTGTAATTGTGAATTTCTCAGGAACGAGTCTTCCTCCTTCAATGAATTTGTAATTATACCCTAGGCTAGGTTGTGGACTAGGATCTTGGAGCTCTGAGAAGTCCTTCTCAAATATTCTTGGGGAGGCTGCTACCTCTTGTAGCTGTTGTTACACATTCTTCCCTTCTAGTAGCACATTTTGCTGGTCTAGCAGCACATTATGTCCCTCATGTAGTATACTTTGTCCCTCCTTGTTTTCATTGCAAAAATAGAGTAGAGTTAGTTTCTTTGTCATGAAAATAGGTTATTGATTGATGAGAAAGTATGAACTAGGTAATGAGCTAATGAGCTAATGAGAAAACACCTTTCTACAAAAGAGCCATGCAAAGAATGAAGATCCAATAGATAGGGTTTAAACTCAATCCACCTTTGCTAAGGAATACATGAAGGGAGACACCAATCAGAAGAGTAGAAGGAGTGGATTGAGACAGAGAAAAATGCAGGATTCTACCCACAAGAAGGCACTCCATCTGAGGTGCCTTGGTATGTTAGAGAGGCCATCAGGGCCACGAGAGAGATGACCATGGATGACTGAGTTCTTTAGAGGATGAGCAACAATTTCAGTAGGGGGGTGATGGTGAGGCTCATCAATAGGTACATTATAAAGGGTCATAATTCCATCCTTCAGCTTTAGAACTATCTCTTTCTCACATTTATTTACATTTTTTTCTATATTATTCTTAGTGAGAAGGATAAAAGATGTTTGTCATATCATGTAGCCCAATATGGTTTAATTGCAGGAAATTGAGCAATTTTTGAGATGATTTCTATGTAAGGGCTTGGAATAGGCAATAAGGAGAGAATATAAGGGTGTGTCCAACTCCTTAACTCACTAAATCAACCTAATATCACAACACACTCTCTCTCTCATCAGCTCGAGGTCATTGGAAACAAAGCAAGTGAAAGGAATGAGAAACAAGATCCATCATTCTCGACTTGTAGGAGAAAAATATTCCTATTTTCTAGGGAGCTACTAGTAGCTACCCGCTTGTATAAATAATCATGGAGAAGATCTCATTATGATTCAAGTTTTGTTTCCATCTTGGTAGCTATTGAGCTCAAGAACTTGGCACTTTATTTTGACTGTTATTTGATGCATTATACATTGATTCAATGATAGTTAGAATCTTCTTGTTGATTCATCACTAAGTTAGTTCCAGAGGGCTGAGGCTTTTGGGTTTGGTCCCAACATAGTGGCCTAGGTCCCTCTTATGTACTTGTATCTCTTTTAGTTTTAGAGTATTTCTTAGTTTCTTGCATTTCACTAGAGAATAATCCATCAAAATCCGTGATTGCAGCCTCTACCTCATCTCTCCCATGGGAGCATGAATAGAAGGATTTACAACCATAGCCCAAGAGCATTATGCTTATGATTTCTTGGAAGAATATTTGTGTTAGTCATCTTAGTTTGCATGTGCTTGCTGTAGCTTATGAGTTGGTTTATTGATTCGATTAGAGTTCTGGCATAGATTAGATAACATTTACATTCAACTCATATTTTCCACTAATAGTTGTTTCATCTTGTCAATAACAAATGGATGTATGCATGTAATGATTGCAAGATTGTTTGAATATATAGACAATGGCACCCTCACAACCTCCATCTTCAAATCCCTCACCTTCTCTTGTGAACTCAAAATTTTGTTCCAAAAAATTCTGTTTCATGAGATCATTTTCCAAGGGTCATTGAGAGTATCCCTCCTAGTGCAAAATAAGCCTTCAAAAGGCTCTGAGCTTATCTAGGTGCTTTGGCCACACTTCAATAATTTAACTCAACCTCCATCCACCTTTCCATTCCCTTAAACCATATTTTTCACCTCTAAAACCTTCTTGACATCCCTCCTGTAGCATTATAGGCCCTCTTGTAGCAATACAGGGCTCCTGTAGCCGCCACCTATAGGACCTCTTTCTTCCACCAATTTTGATCCTTACTACAACTTGGACCTATTTTAGAAGGTTTTTGGCCCCCAAATGTGATTTCATGATCAGGGAAAGGTCATAGGCCACCCTAAAACCTCATTTTCCTTCATTGCAAAAATAGAATAGTGTTAGTTTCCTTATCAAATATTTGGCACAAATAAAACATTGATTTAAATGCAAGTGTGAGCCAGTTAGATGGTACATAGAATCTTGAATTATGGATTGGTAGGTTATGAAAGAGAGAGTAGCTTAGTTTCTACAAGTAGATCAGATAACTCGATGGATGATTACAAGATAATGTAGTTTCATTTCTGCAAGTAGTTTAAATCTTGCCTTTTCATGAATTGTTTCAATAGCATTTTCTTTTCATAGTTAGAGGAATTTTCTAAGTTGCATCTTCATTATCTAGCTTTCATTCTAATTCAGTAGGATGAATGGTCTTGGTGCACTATTGATCATATGTCTTAGTTGAGTGTGACATGAGTAGAATCCCATCTACTGTGCATATAGCACTGTCACCTCGAAGTTTGTAGGTACCCCAGGTTGATAATTTGAGTTGTGGATCCCTTGCAAGTTGCAACATTCTTAGTGAAATACCATGGCTAACCAATTTTTGGCACCTTTTTGTTTTCAGCTAGGTAGCTATTGAGCTCAAGAAGTCGAAATTGTTATTTTGACTGTTATTTGATGTATTAGACTTTGATTCAATGATAATGAGAAGTTGCTTGTTGTTTCATCATTGAGTTAGTTCCAGAGGGCTGAGGCTCTTGGGTTTGGGCCCAACCTAGTGGCTTAGGTGTCTCTTTTGTATTTGTATCTCTTTTAGTTTTAGAGTAATTCTTAGTTTCTTGCATTCCATTAAACAAAAATTCATCAAAATCTGTGATTGCATCCTCTACCTCACCTCTCTTATGGGAACGAGAATAGAAGGTTCACAACCACAACCAAAAAGAATTATGTTTATGATTTATTGGAAGAATATTTGTGTTATTCATCTTAGTTTTCATGTTCTTTTTGTATCTTAGGAGTTGGTTTATTGATTATATTAGAGTTCTGGCATAGATTAGATAACATTTAAATTCAACTCATCTTTTCCACTACTAGTTGTTTGATTTTTGTCTATTATAAATGGGTGTATGCATGTGATGCTTGTAGGGATGTATGGATTTGAAGGAAAGGGAACCATCTCCACCTCCATCTTGGACTCCCTCACCTTTTCTTGGGAACCCCAAATTATGTCAAAAAAATTCTGTTTCTTAAGATCATTTTCCTAGGGTCACCGAGAGTATCCCTCCGAGTGCAAAACAGGCCTTCAAGAGACTCTACGCTTGGCTAGGGCCTTCAACCGCCCTTCACTCATCTACCTCAACCTCCATTCACCTTTCCATACCCTTAAACCATCATTTTCCCCTATCAAACCTTCTCGGCAACCCTCCTGTAACATCGCAGGCCCTCCTGTAGTAATATAGGGCTCTTGTAGCATACCTGTAGGACCTCTTACTTCCACTAGTTTTGATCCTTACTGCTAGTTAGACTTGGTTTAGAAGGATGTTCACCCCTAGCTGTGATTTCATGATTAAGGGAAACTCCTAGGCTACTCTAACTCTCCTTTTCCCTCACTACAGAAGCAGAATAGTGTTAGTTTTCTTATCACAAATTTTGTGAAAATAGAATATTGATTTACATGCAAGTGTGAGCTAGTTAGATGGTACAAAGAATCTTGAATTACAGTTTGCTAGGTTATGCAAGAGAGATTGGCTTCCTTTCTGCAAGTATATATGACAGCTTCATGAATGTTTCAAGATAATGTAGTTTCCTTTCTGCAAGTAGTTTAGCTCTTGTCTTTTAATGAATGGTTTCATGAAAAGAGTGGTAGGATTTCATTAGTTTTCAACCACCAAGAGTGTTGTGATTCCCAAGGTCTCTTAAACTCTATTTATCAACCTAGGGTTCGTACAAACTTTGAGGTGATAGTGCTATATGCATAGTAGATGTGATTATACTCTTGCTACCCTCAACTAGGACATATGATCAATAGTGCTCCAAGACCATTCCTCCTACTGAATTAGAATGAAAGCTATCTAATGAAGATGCAATTTAGAAGCTACCTATAGCTATGAAAAGGAAAATGATATTAACTTCAACTTGCAAATTCTATTGAAACAATTCATGAAAAGGCAAGAGCTAAACTACTTGCAAATAGGAAACTACATTATATTGCAATCATCCATCTGGTTATCAAATCTACTCGTAGAAAAGAAGCTACTCTCTCTTGCATAGCCTACCAATCCATAACTCAAGATTCTATGTACCATCTAATTAGCTCACATTTGCATGTAAATCAATGTTCTATTTGTGACAAATTTGTGATAAGGAAACTAACACTATTTTGTTTTTGCAGTGAAGGAAAAGGAGGGTTTGGAGTGGCCTAGGAGCTTACCGTGATCAACCTAGGGTTTGTACAAACTTCAAGGCGGCAGTGCTATATGCACAATAGATGGGATTATACTCATGTCACCCTTAACTAGGACATCTAATCAATAGCGCTCCAGGACCATTACTCCTACTGAATTAGAATGAAAGCCAACTAATGAATATGCAACTTAGAAACTAGTTCTAACTATGAAAAGGAAAATTCTATTAATTTCAACTTGCATAAGATATTGAAACAATTCATGAAAAGGAAAGAGCTAAACTACTTGCAGAAAGGAAACTACATTATCTTGCAACCATCTATCTAGTTATCAAATCTACTTGTAGAAAAGAAGTTACTCTCTCTTCCATAACCTTCCAATCCATAATTCAAGATTCTATGTACCATATAACTAGCTCACACTTGCATGTAAATCAATGTTCTATTTGTGCCAAATATTTGATAAGGAAACTAACATTATTCTATTTTTGCAGTGAAGGAAAATGAGGGTTTAGAGTGGCCTAAGAGCTTCCCCTGATCGTGAAATCACAACTGGGGGTGAACAACCTTCTAGACTAGGTCCAAGTTGCAGTAAGAAACAAAACTGGTGGAAGAAATAGGTCCTACAGGTGGCTGCTACAGGAGGGCTTGTAATGATACATGGGGGTTGCTGAGAAGGTTTTAGAGGTGAAGATGACGGTTTAAAGGTATGAAAAGGTGGATGGAGGTTGAGGTAAATGAGTGAAGGGTGGAAAAAGCCCCTAGCCAAGCTCAAAGCCTTTTGAAGGCTTATTTTTCATTAGGAGGGATGCTCTCGATGACCCTAGGAAAATGATCTCATGAAATAGAATTTTTGGGACAGAATTTAGGGTTCACAAGAGAAGATGAGGGAGTTGAAGATAGAGGTTGTGAAGGTGCCCTTGTCTACAAATTAAAAGAACGTTGAAATCGTTTCATGCATACTTCCATTTGTTATTGACAAGATTGTAGAAATTCCCACTGTAGATCACCTCGTAATGCAATGTAATAAAGAAAAACACTTGATCTACCTCTACAAATAATTTAGCAGAAGCTTAATCGAACATGAGCAACATCAATAAGAACACATATAACTAATAAGAAGGAATCAATCACACATAACACATGATGAATTTACCCAGGGAAAGCCTTAGCCTAAAACCCCAACTGTGTATTATCATACAAGTGGAAATATAGCAAGTATTACAAAAATAATAAGCTCAAAAGCTATCTTGCTCTCTCGGCAATACTCTGCTGCTCATAGACAGTCAAAGGCCTCTATATAACCTTTGGTCTTCCATCCAAGCCTCCTATTTCATTGTGCAATTCTGATTGGGTTCTAGTGCAGCCACTTGTGTGAATTGGCCTCTTCACACACTCACTAACCTCTCATTGAACTACGCAGTCCCTAAGTAGATAAATCCTCATCATGGATGAGTTTCCTTTATAGGAGAAATATTCATCCAACTGATAGTACACTATCCCTTCTCTGATCTCAAATAGGTCTTTGTCTGAACTGACATGCATGAGTTATCCATGAGTGAATACTCAGTTATCTGAAATATAGTAATTGCATGCATGCAAGCATTAACTAAATGAACTCTCATTAATTTAACACATTGTTAAATTAATCTAACTGGACTTGACTCAGTTAATTGAGCCAACTATTTACTACTCAAATTAGAACTCATCCTTATCTCTTTAACTGATGGATAAATTCCTCAATTAATAGATAAACTGTTGCATGTCCTCACATAGATTTCATGTTTGAATTTTCTCAACTAATTAACTCATGGAGAATTAATTAATTTATTTTCAAACAGCTGTTAAGTTCAAATTCAAATTTTACTTCCTATTTTTAGTCTAGGGACTGACTAAAATTGGAATCTATCCTGAACTGCTAAAAATAGCAATTCTATTTTTTGCACTTCCATTTTTCATTCCCTGTTGCCCAATCCAGCACTGGTACTCAAACTGCTATTTATAGCAGTGCTATTTTTAGCACTTCTATTTTTAGCATTTCTTGTTTCCATTTTCAACACTCCCTCTCAACAAGAAAGGCATTCAAATTGAACCCAATCCTATACCTCTAGAATGTTTTTCATGCAACACTTCTACCAAGTGTGGTTGCTCTAGCAACTCTCAGAACAAAAAAACTCCCAACTGAACTCTCTGTTGGGCTAGAAACATACTCTGATGCTGAAGCTCTACATGCTGCTGACAAGTGCTCCCTCTCTGACCTCTGAGCTGCTCCAACACTCCATTCATCTCTCACTGTTGCACACTTCTTTGTGCCATCCTGCACTGGTGCAACACTCCTGTGCCTCTCGCATTGTTGCAACTTGCTAGCTCTACACAGTCTTGGGACTCCTGCACTGTAGCTCTCTTTGCTACTCCATCCACATTTGTCTCTACCCAATCAGCCAGTCCTGCTACTCCTCATCGAGGCTCCTGCAGCCAATTCGAATCAAAGAGGTTGGGTACCTCAAGGATGCTGCCCCTATTCCAACCCTCTTGGGATGATCACTCCACATTGCCCCACCTCCTACCTGGAGGTATGGATGCATGTGATTCCTTTACCCACTTGGCTTGAAATTACCCCCTACTAGAGGTCTCTACATGAGTGGATGCCTCCACTCAATCTCCTCTAAGCTTCCCCAGTTGTGGCTGCTCCACAACCTCCTGAAGTTGCTTCACCAATCATGGCTCCTCCACAATTGTCTGAGACTTCGTCTGGTGCTGCATGTTGAGAGGTAATTTACTCTCCCTCTCAACCACCAAGTATCTATCAATTGCCTTGTTGCTCAAAGCTTTGCATGCATCTTGAACCTTAAGAGAATACAGGTTCTTGACCCGTGAACCGATCTGCTTCAGCTGTCTAGTAATGATGTGTCTAAGGAAAACCTTTCCCTTACTGAAGACTACATCATAGCCTCTGTCTTCCAACATCGTGATCGACACCAAGTTTCTCTTCAGTCCTGGTACATACTTGACATCAGTCAAGGTAATTCGAGCTCCATGCTCCCTTTAAAAAATAACCGTGCCTACACTTGAGACACTATACTTTTTATCATTACCCATTGCTATGAGTATCTGAAGATCTTTCTCGTCCAAAGTACTGAACAAACTCTTATCGCCGGTCATGTGGAAAGAGCTCCACTATCAAGAAACCAACCACTTCCCACCATGGATGAAACCATGCATGCGAAGAGTGTGAAATCCAACTCGAACTGTGAAGCAAGTGCCTCACCTTCAGATCCTTCCCCGTATCCCTTCTTGGATTTCCTCTGTGGACAACTTGTAGCAAAATGGCCCACCTCATTAAAATGAAAGCATCACACTTTTGATTTGTCAAACTTCTTCCCACCATGGGAAGAACTAGATTCAGAAAGAGAAACCTTCTCCTTTCCCTTCTTCACCTTACTCGCTAAGGCACAGTTTTCTTCATCCTCCATGGATGAAGAACCATCTTGGTGCTTCTTCTTATCTCCTCCTGCATCAAATCTGACCAAAGTTATTCCCAATTTGGTAGTTTCTCTCTTCCATTAACCGAGTCTTGGTAGCTATGCCAGCTCTTAGGAAGACCGAGGAGTGCAAGAATCACCATGTTATCATCAGCTATCATGATCCCTACACTTCCAAGCTCATCCGTGCATGAGGTGAGCTTGTTCAGATACATAGAGATCGTGTCACCCTTTTCACACTTGATATTTAGAAGTTTTTCCTTCAGTGCCAGCTTCCTCTGATCACTGCTATTCTGATAAAGATCTTTCATTGTTTTCCACATTGAAAATTGAGTCTCCTTCCCATGGAGGCTCGAGACAATGTGATCTTGAACTCCTTCCAGGAGGATTCTCCTTGCTCTAGCCACACACTTTTTCCATTCCGCCAGTTGAGTCGCATCAGTCAGCTTTTGGATTTCTTGATCAATGAAGTCCTTTAGACTGTTATCTTCTAATACTGCCTCCATGCGATCCTTCCAGGCTATATAATTCGAACTTCCATCAAGGGCATATTCGAGTCTCAAACCACTGAATGCCATCAATGAAATAGATGTGATAAGAAGTCAATTCAATATTCAAAAACCACAAAATTCAACTTCTCCCTTCTTGTATACTATTCTTCCTTGATCACCTGTGCTCTGATACCATGTAGAAATTCCCACTATAGATCACCTGGTAATGCAATGTACTAAAGCAAAACACTTGATTTACCTCTACAAAAAATTTAGCGGAAGCTTAATCGAACATAAGCAACATCAATAAGAACACATATAGCTGATAAGAAGGAATCAATCACACATAACAAAAAAAAATTTACCCTAGGAAAGCCTCAGCCTAAAAACCCAACTCTGTATTATCATACAAGTGGAAATATAGCCAATATTACTAAAATAATCAGCTCAAAAGCTATCCTGCTCTCTTTGCAATACCTCTGTTGCTCATAGACAGTCAAAGGCCTCTATCTAACCTTTGGTCCGCCGTCCAAGCCTCCTATTTCTTTGTACAATTATGATTGGGGTCCAATGTAGCCACTTGTGTGAATTGGCCTCTTCACACACTCACTAACCTCTCATCGAACTATGTAGTCTTCAAGGAGATAAATCCTCATCATGGATGAGCTTCCTTTATAGGAAAAATATTCATCCAACGGATAGTACGCTGTCCCTTCTCTGATCTCAACTGGGTCTCTGTCTGAATTGACATGCATGAGTTATCCATGAGGGAATACTCAGTTATCTAAAATACAGTAGTTACATGCATGCAAGCATTAACTAACTGAACTCTCATTAATTTAACAAACTATTAAATTAATCTAATTGGACTTGACTCAGGAAACTGAGCCAACTAATTACTACTCAAATTAGAACTCATCCTTATCTCTTTAACTAATGGATAAATTCCTCAATTAATAGATAAATTGTTGCATGTCCTCACATAGACTTCATGTTTGAATTTTCTCAACTAATTAACTCATGGAGAATTAATTAATTTATTTCCAAACAACTGTTAAGTTCAAATTCGAATTTTACTTCCTATTTTTAGTCTAGGGACTGACTAAAATTGGAATCTAACCTAAACTACTAAAAATAGAAATTCTACTTTTAGTACTTCCATTTTTCATTCCCTGTTGCCCAATCCAGCATTGGTACTCAAACTATTATTTATAGAAGTGCTATTTTTAGCACTTCTATTTTTAGCATTTCTTGTTTCCATTTTCAACAAAGATGAAACAACTAGTAGTGGAAAAGATGAGTTGAATTTAAATGCTATATAATCTATGCCATAACTCTGATCTAATCAATAAACCAACTCCTAAATTACAACAAGCACATGCAAAATAAGATGAATAACACAAATCATCTTCCAAGAAATGATAAACATAATGATTTTGGGCAGTGGTTGTAAATCCTTCTATCCATGCTCCCATGAGAGAGATGAGGTAGAGGCTGCAATCACATATTTTGATGGATTATTCTCTACTAAAATGAAAGGAACTAAGAAATACTCTAAAACTGAAAGAGGTACAAGTACAAAAGAGGGAACTAAGCCATTGGGTTGGGCCCAAACCAAAAATCCTTAGCCCTTTGGAACTAACTCAGTGTTGAATAAAAAATCATCTTCTCATTATCATTGAATCAATGTCTAATACATCAAATAACAGTCAAAATAATAGTGTCAAGTTCCTGATCTCAATAGATACCTAGCTATGCTCTATTTCTCAAAGAGAAATGGTTTCAATTCTAAATCATAACTTTAACTCAGTATGGTTCTCTGCCAAGTCGAGACTATAGAAAGTTTATTGAATTTTGCAAGCAAGCTAGTATAGTAGAGAGGGTAAAAATGACTGAATTTTACATGCATAAACTCATATTGACAGATATGAACCACTAGGATCCCAATTCCAGACTAGGGGACATGTAGTTGATGGATTTGGCATCCTGGATGGCACATGAAGAAACAATGGTTGAGGTGATGAAGGGAGTAATGGAAAAAGAGGATAATGAACCTTTATACATCAAGGCAAAGCTAATGAGCCCTAGGGTCATCATTAGAAATCACAACCTCATCTCCAATGATTTTGTGTTGGCCCCCAAGTATATTGAAACTCAAGAGCAATCCATTTCTCATTTGGAAGATACCTTTAGGTTACTAGGAGATGATAGCCTGCAAGATTGTTAGAGGAGATGGCATGCTTTACCACTCAACTTGCAAATTAGATAATACCACTCTCCTAAAAGGCTAAAGAATGCCATGGAGAAAACACCATTATACAAAAGGGATAGAGCTAATGCATTTTCATTAGTTTTGATGGATTATTCTCTACTGAAATGCAAGAAACTAAGCAATACTTGGAAACTAAAAGAGATACAAATAAAAAAGAGAGACCTAAGCCACTGGGTTGAGCCCAAACCTAAGAGCCTCAACCATCTGGAACTAACTCAATGATGAATCAACAAGCACCTTATCATTATCATTGAATCAAAGTCTAATACATAAAATAACAGTGAAAATAGCAATGCCAAGTTCTTGAGCTCAAAGTTCACTTAGGCACCCCGTTCAAACCTAAAAGAAAGAGACAAAGGCAAGACCCCCTATATTTTAAGACCAGGAAAAGCACTAGGATCAAGAAAGGGAGGCCACAAACTCCCACAAAGGTCCCCATCACAAATTAGGAGTCGTCAAGTAAGAAAGAGGAGGTAGGACCAAGTGAAGGAAAAATTGAAGAGGCCACCTCTCCAAAACTCAAAACAAAGACTCCTATATCATATGTGAGGAGGCATACCACCAAATCAACCTCCTTCAAACAAACCAAGACACCAAAAACCATCCAACAATAATAAAAAGGTAAGCTACAAGAGGGGCATAATGTGTTGCTAGAGGGGAAAAATGTGTTACTAGAAGGCAGAATGTGCCACAACAACTACAAGAGCCAATAACCTCCCCAATAACATTTGAGAATGACTTCCTGGAGCTCCAAGAGCTTAGTCCATAACCTAGCCCAGGGTCCTATTACCAATTCATTGAAGGATGAAGACTCATTCCCGAGAAATTCACAATTTCACTTATTTATGAGCTGGAAATAGAAAGAAGGTGCACCCAGAGGTGGATTCATATTTCTAAATCAAAGAATGTGGGAGATGTGGAAATAATGAAAGAAAAAGTCACTGAGATGGGAAAATAGCTAGATGATTTGAGGCTTAGGGAGTCCATCATGAAATAACAGTTACAAGCAGAGAACATGAGGCTGAAGGAGTAGCTACAAGAGAAGTAAACCCAACTTTCCACCATGGCAAGCCTTTGTATGGAGGCCATGCACAAACAATCCTCGCGTCTACTCTCTACAATCTACCTATATAACCTAATGATTCATTTTTTTTAAATGAGGTTGACACAGGAAAAGAACTGTCCTCATACCTGATTCATTTTTTAACGAGGTTGACTCAGTAATAGGAACTTTCCTCGAGTCTACTCTCTACAATCTACCTATATAACCTACTGATTCATTTTTTTTAATTAGGTTGACACAGGAAAAGAACTGTCCTCATACCCAATTCATTTTTTAACGAGGTTGACTCAGTAACAGGAACTTTCCTCGAAACTCCTTGTTTCATTTTTTAACAAGCTTGACACAAGACAAGGAAATATGCTCATGACATCCAGTTTCATTTTTTAAAGAGGTTGACACAGGAACAAACTATCCTCGCGTCTACTGATTATGGCTTCGAAATTGGAAGAAATACATGTCAATGGACACACCTTGATCATGGCTTCCAAGAGGTCTTCATCAGAAGGAAGAATAGTTCTCTGGAAGGAACACATGTCAAGGGACACAAGAGGGATAAGAACATCACGTTCAAGAAATCCCATAGAGTTTTCCATGTCAATTACTGGATCTAAATCAAAGGAAGATGAGCAAACAGTGAGAGGCTCACTTACATCGGTAACTGAAAACATGGGACCAGTTGCCACATAATTAACCCGTGGCGAGGTAGATACCACTTTAGAATCGGGAACATTTAGGGGTGTCATATTATTGGTAGTTGAAACAAGACTAGGGAACGAAATATGGTCTACAGTCACAATATTTCCATTGTGAGGGAAAGACATCATGCGAAAGAGTGTCGATACGACAACTTTCATTGCATAAACATAGTCACGCCCAAGGAGTAAATTGAAATTTAAGGGACCTCGAACTACCATAAGATCAATATAGACAGTTTGACCTTCCAAAGTAATAGAAAACTAGGAATGATCCCTAAAGGTTCACTAATGATTTTGTTAAAAGATTTCAGATTCTGCGTAATAGGCACAAGCTAAGGGGAACCCAAAGCTTTCCAAGTAGTTGAGGATAAAATACTAACGGAAGCACCTTCTGTTGGCATTATGATGCATGTGTTGTACTTGATGGCAACCCTCTCATAGAAGATCATCTCACTTGTATACATTCAGATGAATCTACAGAAGAAATATCAGATGTGACAGAGTGCATGTGTTACCGGACAGCAAAAAGAGATCAGATGACAGTTCACAAGTAAGCTTTGCCATCAAGTCCAAATGGGGAGATTGTTGGCATTATGGCTAAAGTGTTGTCCTTGATGGCAACCCATTCAGGTGATAGATCACAGTACTTCAAGTCAGTAGCAGATATTGATGATCAACTATCAAATATGGAAGAAAATAAGGGGTACGCAGGTATACCTTACAGAAGGTGCGTACACGCAGGCTGGTGTTACATAAAGTGCGTACATACCCACAGTTATCTCGTTCAGGAGGTGCGTACCCCCAGTGCACTTACTTCAAGGCAGAGAAAAGCACATGTGGGGTTTCTTATGTTTAACTCTTGGTATTTAGCCGAAGGAATTGTCTTATCATGGTTTTGGCCCGTGGTATTGATCCATGATTTGAGGAAGTTCTTGCCTATATAAAGCAAAGGAGATCATTTGGCTTATGTATGCTTGGGTTGAATATCTTAAGAAGCTAGATCTAAAATTCTAGTGATGGGTTATGAGAGATAGCTAGATCTAAATCAAGGAGAAACATGAGAACTACAAGTCGGATCTACTAATGGGTTGATATCGCCTCGGCGCATGTTCAGATCTGTAGATCTGACAGTCTGGGTTATTCTTAAAGTCTTGAAATTATCTATACCCGGAGGTACGCAGGTCCAGTGAAAGAAAAGTGCGGAGATACGCAGGCACAGAAGCGTTGCAGGTGCGTAGATACACAGGACCAGAAGCACTGCAGTTGCGGAGGGGCGTAGGCAGTGCATTAGACACAGAGCGCACATACGCAGGAATTTTGTGAGGCAGAGTGCGCACGTATGCAGGGAAGCAGTTGGAAACAGTGTGTACTTATACGCAGCTGTTATATGGGTGAAGCTTCGTACTTCTCATGAAATCTACTTAGCTATCCATGTTTATCATTGCTGTGTTCTGGTTTTTGAAGTGATGTTTGGTTTTTGATATTATGACAACAGTGATTGATTATATGATTATGATTAACTTCAGTATTATGGACCAGGTTCATATGACTTGGTGGACTAGATCTGGTTGATAACTCTCATTGTATATGTATTGATCTAGTGATTGAGTGATTCAGAAAGTTGTTTGATTATGAGCTTCAATGTTGTTGTTGGGTCTAGTATGAAAATTGGATGAAACATGGCCTTTCAGATTATGTGTTGTGCTTCAGTGTATCCAGTCTGAAAATTGATGAAACGTGGTACCTGGAGGAGAGAAGATT